>CM016626.1:39482308-39629114 GCA_005393395.2 Gossypium australe | reverse complement strand
ATGGGCTTGTTGAAAACTGTTGGATTTGATTATCTTGATAAAATCATACTTAGTGTTATAAAAAAATATATATTTAAATCAAGTTATAAACGAAATTTTAACCGGGCCCGATGGCATTTAAAACATTTTTCGTTTTTAATTGGGAAAATGTTATCTAAATTCAACATTAATAATAACAGAGTTTAAAATAATATCCAACATAAGAAAATAATAAGAATAAAGTATCAGGAGGCCTTATTACAACCAAATAAAATAAACCCAGAATAAAATTATTGAATAGAAATTAAAGTTATTTAAATTTAATTCCACTGCATGGCCACCTCGAGTCATCCTGGCTCCACATCCGCGGTCTAAGTGTCACCTGAAAAAAAAATATAAAGGAGAAGGTGAGTCACCAAGACTCAGTATGTAACCCTTCTCCCAAATTTAAGTGATTTCATACACAACATGTAACAACTAATATGCATACTATCATGTACCCATCCTAGCCAACCATACGCCACTGTCTACCCCGATGTGGTACCAAACCACTGGTGGTGCCAAACCACTGGTGACATATAGTCACAATGTGCTACCAAAGCACTGGTGTCCGTAGACACAATCGGGTGATGGGGCCAACCCATCGTGTGATACCAAATCACTGGCAGACAATCCCATATCTCAAGTGGGGCCAACCCACGGGTTTTAACCACAGGGACAAGTCGCGATGAGGTACCAAACCTCTGGAGGTACCAAACCTCTGGTGACCGTAGTCACAGTGTGTTACCAAAACACTGGTGCCCGTCGGCACGATCAATACTGCCCCCTCCACTCATCAACCCAAATCAAAACATTGTATAACAGATCTCATGTCATCACATATTTAATCAACATATAGTAACAATGGCATGCTTCCCAAAAGCATTATTAACAATCTCGTACTGACAGAGACTTACCGGCATCCTCGCTTGTACCATCAAGGTACTAAATTCATATCTACATTAAGCAGATATTCACACAACAGGCATTCAATATGATTTATTAATTATTACAAGTGTGTATATACACACCTTTCACCAACGAGGAGTCTAAATCCCGAAAGAAGAGTCGGCCACCCTAGCTTTACTGATCCCTATTTCGGCCAACACTAGGGTTAGTATCATGGCCTATTCGGCCACCCAAAATTAATCTAGAGGGGTCAGTTGTGATCCCGAATCCTTACCCTTCTGCTTTTTGGCTACCAACCACAGCGCTTAAAATGCAAATCTGTTTACCAAATAATTGGTCAAGGACACTGTCAATAGTCTTTGATTTTTAATCACTAAAACAATAACCCAATGAGAAATAAGCCCTTACCACCACTTACTAATGCCGAATGCTAGATATTCCGGCTTAAATTGCTTGCTTGCGATATCCCGAAGACCTTGGTGAAATCGGCTTCACTAGAAAGGTTAGCCAACCATTAGTACTTGCCAACTTTCGGCTTTTCCTTAAGTCCAAATCAATAGATCATAAGAGTGAACACTAAACATTCGGTTAGAACCCCTTACCTTCTCAACCGATTGGAAAGAAAGTCCCGAAACGTCCTGTACCACCTTTGGTATTCGGCCAAAGTGCCTCCAAGTAAGAGAAAAGATTTTCGGCACTGCAAGGGGGTGTATTCGGCCTAGGGAAAAATAATGGAAGAAGGGGATGAAGTTTCGGTAATAAGAAGTGAATGTTCGGCCAGCAAAGAAAGAAGAAGAGGGACTTGAAGATGGAATTTCGGCAAAAGAGGGACAAAGATTGGAGTTTGGAACCTTGGAACAAGTTGTAAAAACACAAAAAAAAATAACAAAGTTTCTCTCTAGAGAATTCGGCTAAGCTCAATAGTGAAGAAAAGGAAAAATAGGATGATAGCTAGGAGCCTTAAATAGAATTCGGCCTCCCCCTAGTTGCCTTGCCGTCCACTTCTATTAACCAAAGAGTTCAAACTCCATTAAACCTTCCCAATTGCTCCTGACCACTCATTCATTTTAATTCAAATAATTTGAATTAATCACTTAATAATCCTTTTTAATTAAGCAATAATCCTCTTAATATCCAATTAATAATATTCCAAAACTTAATAATATCCTACACATTATCCTTAGAATTTTAAGGAGATTAAAGCTCATATTATCACTTAAAAAAATAATTAAAGAGAGAAAAACTCTCTATATGTGCCGTCCATCCATAATGCAAAAAGAGGGATCCTTGTGACTCGAACCAAGGCTCTCCCTTCCCCTTGATGTGGCGTCACATGTAGCTCTTAAGTGGGCTTACTTTGCCACTTAGTCTAGGCTCATTTTATGGCCAAATTATACAAATTTATTCTTTTAACACCCTTCTGCTGAGGCTCCCTACCTTTTAAGTTAAAAACTGAATTTTTCCATTAAACCGAGCCAACTCAAAGCCTTAAATTGATCATTATTATTCCATAGATAATGACACAGCAGTTCATACATAAGAAAAATAGTTTATTTCCAAATAACCCCATTTTTGGGATGTTACAGTTCTACCCCCCTTAAAATAAATTTCGTCCCCGAAATTACTTAACTAGAAAAGGTGGGGGTATTGCTGCCTCATTACATCCTCAGGTTCCCACGTAGCTTCCTCTGTACCATGGTTCCGCCACAGCACCCTTCACCAAGGGCACTGACTTCCTACGTAGAACCTTCACATCTTGGTCTAAGATCTGAACTGGTTCCTCCTCAAACGATAAATCCGGATTCACCTCGATCTCTGCCATTGGCACAACGTGCGATGGGTCTGACCGATACCGTCTCAGCATTGATACGTGAAAGACATCATGGATCTGACTCAGTTCTGCCGGCAACTCAAGCTGATAAGCTACCGGTCCAACACGCTTAACCACCGTATACGGCCCAATGAACCTTGGGCTTAGCTTCCCTTTCCGTCCAAATCTTAACACCTTTTTCCAAGGCGACACTTTCAGGAAAACCTTGTCTCCTACCGCATACTCCATTTCCTTGCGTTTTAAATCAGCATAGGATTTTTGCCTATCCGATGCTTCCTTAAGACGAGACCGAATCACCTTGACTTTATCCTCCGTCTCTGTCACCAACTCTGGACCCAAAATCTGTCGTTCGCCTAATTCCGTCCAACATGTCGGAGTACGACATTTCCGCCCATACAGTGCCTCATATGGAGCCATCTGGATGCTTGCCTGGTAGCTGTTGTTGTAGGCGAACTCTGCCAATGGTAGAAACTCCTCCCAACTACCACGAAAATCCAAGACGCATCCTCTTAACATATCCTCCAAGATCTGTATCACCCTCTCCGATTGTCCGTCCGATTGTGGATGGAAAGCGGTACTGAAGTCCAACCGCGTACCCAAAGCTTGGTGCAAGGCTTTCCAAAACCTTGATGTGAATCTGGGATCCCTGTCCGAGATGATTGATGTTGGAACCCCATGCAATCTTACTATCTCCGAGACGTACAGCTTAGCTAGCTTCTGAAGAGAAAAATCCATCCTCACCGGTATGAAGTGAGCCGACTTAGTTAACCGGTCTACTATTACCCAAACCGCGTCTTTCTTGCTGGCCGTGAGGGGTAGCCCACTAACAAAATCCATAGTGATCCGTTCCCACTTCCATTGGGGAATCTTCACTGGCTGAAGCAATCCTGACGGCAACTGGTGTTCAGCCTTAACTTGTTGACAAGTCAGACACTTACCAACAAACTCTGTTACTTCACGCTTCAACCCGGGCCACCAAAACTGCTCTCTAAGATCCCTATACATCTTGCTTCCTCCCGGATGCATAGCGTAGAGGCTACTATGTGCATCATGGAGAATCTTCTGCCTCAACTCCCCATCCTTTGGCATACACGCTCGCCCTTGAAAGCATAATACTCCATCACTCGACAGGTTATATTCTTCCAAACCACCATCCTGAACTTGCATTCTCTTAGCATTTAACCCTTCGTCCACTAACTGCTTGTCCTTAATCTCCTCGATCCATGTCGGCTTGACTTGAAGTTCTGCCAAGAGACTCCCATCGTCATATAGACTCAACCGAGCAAACATCGCTCTTAAGTCCGTCACAACCTTCCGGCTCAACGCGTCAGCTACTACGTTAGCCTTGCCTGGATGGTATTCGATTGAACAATCGTAATCCTTTAATAGTTCAATCCACCGACGTTGTCTCAGATTCAGATCCTTCTGAGTCAAAAGATACCTCAAACTCTTATGATCCGTGTAGACTATCGACTTCTCCCCATAAAGGTAGTGTCTCCATATCTTCAGTGCGAAAACGACTGCGGCTAACTCCAAATCGTGAGTTGGGTAGTTCAGTTCATGTGGCCTTAACTGCCGTGATGCATAGGCTACTACCTTCCCCTCCTGCATCAGCACACATCCCAAACCAGTATGGGACGCATCACAATAAACGGTAAACAACTTCCCTGCCTCAGGTTGTACCAAAACCGGAGCTTCCGTCAAAATTCTCCTTAGCCTATCAAAGCTTTCTTGCTGCTTCTCCGTCCATACAAATGGAACTCCTTTTCTTAGTAGCTTCGTCAACGGTGCTGCGATTAGAGAGAATCCTTCCACGAATCTCCGATAGTACCCCGCTAGACCCAGGAAACTTCGGATTTCCGCCACTGACCTAGGCGGTTTCCAATCCAATACCGCTTCAATCTTGCGAGGGTCTACTCTAATTCCTTCCGCCGATACCACATGTCCTAAGAAAGCCACCTCCTTCAGCCAAAATTCGCACTTACTGAATTTGGCATATAACTGCTTCTCCCTCAATACTTGCAGCACTATTCGTAAATGCTTGTCATGCTCTTCCTCCGTCTTAGAGTACACCAGGATGTCGTCAATGAATACTACGACGAACTGGTCCAGGTACTGCTGAAATACTCTGTTCATCAAGTCCATAAATGCCGCCGGCGCGTTGGTCAACCCGAATGGCATTACCAGAAACTCGTAATGTCCATACCGAGTTCTGAACGCCGTCTTGTGAACATCAACTTCCTTCACCTTCAATTGATGATAACCCGACCTAAGGTTAATCTTTGAAAATACCGACGCTCCTTTCAATTGGTCAAATAAGTCGTCGATCCGAGGCAACGGGTACTTGTTCTTTATCGTTAGCTTGTTCAATTGGCGGTAATCGATGCACATCCGCATAGATCCGTCCTTCTTCTTGACAAATAGCACGGGTGCTCCCCACGGGGATATGCTTGGTTGAATAAACCCTCTATCCAAGAGCTCCTGAATTTGAGCCTTTAGCTCCACCAATTCCTTAGGTGCCATTCGATATGGTGCTATAGACACAGGTGCCGTTCCGGGTAGCAAGTCAATACCGAATTCAACTTCCCGATCTGGAGGCAGACCTGGAAGTTCTTCCGGGAATACGTCAGCAAATTCCCCAACCGTTCGAACCTCAACTACTGACTCCTTAGCTTCCAACGCACAGATCCTAACCAAATATGCCTCGCAACCTTTCTTGACCATCCTTTCGGCTTTCAAGGCTGACACCACATTGGATAGGTAATTCCTTCTATCACCTATCATGACCACTTCATCACCCTCCGCCGTCTTAAGCACCATGCGCTTAGCCGCGCAATCCAAATTCGCCTGATACTTAACTAACCAGTCCATTCCAAGGATCAAATCGAACTCTCCGAAAGGTAGTTCCATCAGATCGGCTACAAATACGACCCCTTGGAGTTCTAGGGGTACACCTCTATAAAGTTTGTCTACTACTACAGAGTGTCCTAGGGGGCTTAGCACAGTCATCTTCCTAAGAGTAGTTTCAGAGTCTAGGTCCATAGTCCCTACCACACTACTAGCAATGTACGAGTGCGTCGAACCCACATCAATCAATGCAACATAAGGTAAACCAAATATTAGAAACGTACCGGTTATGACGTCCGGTGCGTCTCCCTCCTCGCGACGCCTCGCTGCATAGACTAAGCCAGGCTGCCTAGCCTCTGTGTTACCCGAACCTCTGCCCTGAATTCCACGACCTCGGTTGGAACCATTGTTTCCTCTGCCATTACCACGACCCCTCTGTGGTGGTCCAACATTTCTGCCCTGAGCGCGATTCTGACCTTCGGGCTGATCCTTAGCTACCTTTTGAGGACAGTCCCTTACCCGATGCTCCAAAGACCCACACTCAAAACAACCTTTGTTACCGGTCCAACAACTCCCCCAATGGGTTTTTCCACAGCGGTTGCACTGAGTTGGCCTTTGATTAGTAGTCGTGGGCCTTGCTGCCTGATTTGGCCCACTTGGCCTAGCCTTTTTCTGGACATTACCACCTGACCCAGCTGGCCCAAATCCTCTCTTCTGATTATTCTTGCTATAGTTTTGTCTCACAGTCTCCTTAATCCCTTCGGCCACCTTGGCCTTCTCCACTAGAGATGAGAACTCACGAACCTGCTGCGGGCAATTAGCAATCTCAGATCATCTCTGAGCCCGTCCTCAAAGCGGACACAGCGCTCATGTTCGGTGGCTACGATTCCTCTGGCATACCTACTCAGCCTTAAAAACTCCGCCTCATATTCCGCTACTGACTTAGTTCCTTGCACTAGCCCTAAAAAAGCTTTCCTCTGAGCATCCGTATAGCTAGTGCCTACATACTTCTTCTGGAAGGCAGTTTTGAAGTAGTCCCACGTGAGATCATCAGCTGTGGCTCCATCCCGGACTGTCAGCCACCACTGGTACGCCTCATCCTTTAGAAGCGACACCGCCCCTTTCAGCTTCTCCTCCTCAGTCAGGTCGAGATCATCCATAACCCTTTCCGTAGATTCCAGCCAATATTCTGCAGCACTGGGCGCCACTCCTGAGACACCACGGAATACCTCGGCCCCGTTAGACCGAATTCGCTCGGGAACAGACTTCCGAGCTCCCAAATTCCCACCAGCCCCAGCCACCATCTCCAACACTCGCAAAACAGCTTGCGACACAGCCTCACCACCGGTCTGGTCCTGTTCCTCAGCCCTGAAAGTAGGAGGTGGTGGTGGCGGTGGTACCTCGTTTTCCGAACCTTGACCTGACCTGACGGGTTCAGACACCGTCATTCGACCCCTACCGCGTCCACGACGTCCACGTCCTCTAGAACTCATTCTATCTACGGCGCTTTAATCTGATTAAGAAAATTTTATGTATTAGCATTTGTTTCACTTTCTTATTCGCGAAGACATTTTATGAACAGAATTTAATTAGGGGTTCTTTCGAGCAAACAAGGTTTCAGTCTTCTATCCTAGTTCACACAAAAAGTTCATGCATCCATTCCTTAATGCTTTCCATACCTATTCACTCTTCGGACATTTCTGCCCATTTCCAACCCAGGGGTATTTTCGTCATTTTCCCTACAGGGTATTTTCGTAAATAACGAAATTTTAAAACTTTAGTAAAGTAGGTCATTTGAAATCCCCAAATCTGGAGGACATTTATAAAATTTGTAAAATCGTAATCGTTTTGAAACCAGGGGTATTTTGGTAATTTTGTCAATCAGGGGCAATTTTGTCATTTTGATAAATCAGGGATATTTTCGTCAGTTGTAAAACTGTGAGGGTCCCTTTTGAAAATGTTTCTTTTCAAATAGTAATGGTTGTAAAAATTTCTAAAACCAGGGTCATTTCGGTAATTTTGCAACTTGAGGGCGTTTTCGTAATTTTCCAAGACCAAAATATTTTGCTGATGATTTTCAAAACTAAGTTGTTGGATATTTGTAAAGTAGTCGAAATTTTGAGCGAAACCATTGAACTGATATTTTATGAGTCAGGGGCGTTTTAGTAATTTTACCCCTAAGGGCATTTTTGTAATTTTCCAAAAAAAATTTGAGTTTTTCGAGAAAAACGTTGTAAATAGGATGTTTTTCGATTTGAAAGAGTTGTTGCAAGAGTTTTGAAAACATTGGAGTTGTTGTTGTTTCATTTCTTTTCGAAAACATGGCTAATTCCCTTTTCGGGTTTTAATCATGGTGTTTAGCCCATGACCGAGCCCTCTTGGTCAGGGTGAACCAAAGCTACGCACCAGGCAGGATTCGAGTGAAGAGGGGGTGGGTCACGCGGACCGCTTAAATACCAAGCTCTCACCGAACCTTTCTAGACATGCGCACAGAGGTTGCCACACCACTGAGCCCTCTGAGTTAGGGTGAACCGAAGCTACGCACCAGGTAGGATACCTGCGAAGAGGAGGTGAGTCACGAGGACTGCTTAAATACCAAGCTCTTCCGGATCCAATCCTAGACATGCGTACAGGGGTTACCACACCCTAGCTCACTTGGCTAAGTCATAGATTGGTTTAGTTCTTTAATGTCTTATGTTCGGTTCATGTGTTTGAGTAATCTAATCCTAGGGTTCAAGTCCTATAAGTCTATCTACGTTCCATACTTCCTACCCTTCTACAGAATTTAATTCACCAAGAGGTTCAGAAGTACTTACCTGGGCGGATCGGTGCCGGAGACTCGGGCCATGCTGTCCAAAATCCAAAAATCATTTTATAAGGCCTTCTAAAACATTTTTGGGCCTTGGGCCCCCACAGCCGAGCTTTGAACTGGGCTCTGATACCAATTTTGTAACAACCCAAACCCGGCCCAAACACTATGGTCGAATCTGAATCGTTACGGAGGAAAACCTTTTTGAACCCAATGGGCTTTGTTGAAAACTTGTTGGATTTGATTATCTTGATAAAATCATACTTAGTGTTATAAAAAAAATATATTTAAATCAAGTTATAAAACGAAATTTAACCGGGCCCGATGGCATTTAAAACATTTTTCGTTTTTAATTGGGAAAATGTGATCTAAATTCAACATTAATAATAACAGAGTTTAAAATAATATCCAACATAAGAAAATAATAAGAATAAAGTATCAGGAGGCCTTATTACAACCAAATAAAATAAACCCAGAATAAAATTATTGAATAGAAATTAAAGTTATTTAAATTTAATTCCACTGCATGGCCACCTCGAGTCATCCTGGCTCCACATCCGCGGTCTAAGTGTCACCTGAAAAAAAAATATAAAGGAGAAGGTGAGTCACCAAGACTCAGTATGTAACCCTTCTCCCAATTTAAGTGATTTCATACACAACATGTAACAACTAATATGCATACTATCATGTACCCATCCTAGCCAACCATACGCCACTGTCTACCCCGATGTGGTACCAAACCACTGGTGGTGCCAAACCACTGGTGACATATAGTCACAATGTGCTACCAAAGCACTGGTGTCCGTAGACACAATCGGGTGATGGGGCCAACCCATCGTGTGATACCAAATCACTGGCAGACAATCCCATATCTCAAGTGGGGCCAACCCACGGTGGTTTTAACCACAGGGACAAGTCGCGATGAGGTACCAAACCTCTGGAGGTACCAAACCTCTGGTGACCGTAGTCACAGTGTGTTACCAAAACACTGGTGCCCGTCGGCACGATCAATACTGCCCCCTCCACTCATCAACCCAAATCAAAACATTGTATAACAGATCTCATGTCATCACATATTTAATCAACATATAGTAACAATGGCATGCTTCCCAAAAGCATTATTAACAATCTCGTACTGACAGAGACTTACCGGCATCCTCGCTTGTACCATCAAGGTACTAAATTCATATCTACATTAAGCAGATATTCGCACAACAGGCATTCAATATGATTTATTAATTATTACAAGTGTGTATATACACACCTTTCACCAACGAGGAGTCTAAATCCCGAAAGAAGAGTCGGCCACCCTAGCTTTACTGATCCCTATATTCGGCCAACACTAGGGTTAGTATCATGGCCTATTCGGCCACCCAAAATTAATCTAGAGGGGTCAGTTGTGATCCCGAATCCTTACCCTTCTGCTTTTTGGCTACCAACCACAGCGCTTAAAATGCAAATCTGTTTACCAAATAATTGGTCAAGGACACTGTCAATAGTCTTTGATTTTTAATCACTAAAACAATAACCCAATGAGAAATAAGCCCTTACCACCACTTACTAATGCCGAATGCTAGATATTCCGGCTTAAATTGCTTGCTTGCGATATCCCGAAGACCTTGGTGAAATCGGCTTCACTAGAAAGGTTAGCCAACCATTAGTACTTGCCAACTTTCGGCTTTTCCTTAAGTCCAAATCAATAGATCATAAGAGTGAACACTAAACATTCGGTTAGAACCCCTTACCTTCTCAACCGATTGGAAAGAAAGTCCCGAAACGTCCTGTACCACCTTTGGTATTCGGCCAAAGTGCCTCCAAGTAAGAGAAAAGATTTTCGGCACTGCAAGGGGGTGTATTCGGCCTAGGGAAAAATAATGGAAGAAGGGGATGAAGTTTCGGTAATAAGAAGTGAATGTTCGGCCAGCAAAGAAAAGAAGAAGAGGGACTTGAAGATGGAATTTCGGCAAAAGAGGGACAAAGATTGGAGTTTTGGAACCTTGGAACAAGTTGTAAAAACACAAAAAAAAATAACAAAGTTTCTCTCTAGAGAATTCGGCTAAGCTCAATAGTGAAGAAAAGGAAAAATAGGATGATAGCTAGGAGCCTTAAATAGAATTCGGCCTCCCCCTAGTTGCCTTGCCGTCCACTTCTATTAACCAAAGAGTTCAAACTCCATTAAACCTTCCCAATTGCTCCTGACCACTCATTCATTTTAATTCAAATAATTTGAATTAATCACTTAATAATCCTTTTTAATTAAGCAATAATCCTCTTAATATCCAATTAATAATCTATTCCAAAACTTAATAATATCCTACACATTATCCTTAGAATTTTAAGGAGATTAAAGCTCATATTATCACTTAAAAAAAATAATTAAAGAGAGAAAAACTCTCTATATGTGCCGTCCATCCATAATGCAAAAAGAGGGATCCTTGTGACTCGAACCAAGGCTCTCCCTTCCCCTTGATGTGGCGTCACATGTAGCTCTTAAGTGGGCTTACTTTGCCACTTAGTCTAGGCTCATTTTATGGCCAAATTATACAAATTTATTCTTTTAACACCCTTCTGCTGAGGCTCCCTACCTTTTAAGTTAAAAACTGAATTTTTCCATTAAACCGAGCCAACTCAAAGCCTTAAATTGATCATTATTATTCCATAGATAATGACACAGCAGTTCATACATAAGAAAAATAGTTTATTTCCAAATAACCCCATTTTTGGGATGTTACAATTTCAACACCAAGGGACACACGGCCGTGTAACTCGACCGTGTGTCACACACGGCTGAGACACACGCCTGTGTCTCTCTCCGTGGACAAAAATAGGCTATTTACCAAGCCATTTTGCCACCCAATTTGCACATACCTAAACCAACTCAAATGGTACCAATCCATAGCACAAATAACATTCCAATTCATCCATAATCAAGCCTAATTCATACCATTCTCAATACCAACAATCAACATACTTATAACCTCAAACCTTACTCCATCAAAACATACCAATTCAACTAACTCTACCTTTACTAAACATACATTATTTTGAACCAATTCACAAACATAAATCACATCTAATATCAACCATATATTCACATACATGCACATAACCAAAATTCACCAAATTAAGCCAACTCTCATGGCTATTTTTACAACTCAAAACATATACATTTACAATGCCAATTATTTTTTGCCAACATCATTACCAAAACATAATCAACATGACTCAAACTCTTATACATGCCATATACATAAAACATAGTTTCAAAAGTACCAAAGAGTCAGTGGATAGGGTGGTGAAGTCTCCGACGATCACCGAATCCGAGCTAACTTTGAAATCACTATAAAACATGGAAAAGCAACAAAGTAAGCTATATAGCTTAGTAAGCTAGTATGTTATCAATGAGCAACTAACGTCATTCATTAAACATTCATATAATGGAATTTAATAAACAACAATTCTATTAACTTTCAAGCTATCAAATGATCATTCATATACTTACCAAGAAACTCATAAATTTCATAGTTTTCAATATTCAATTCATTTTCGTACGTACCTGAACCATCTCGTACTAATCTCATACTCAATCATATTCTTCATTTACCCGTTGAACCATTCGGAATAGAAGTCAGATACTCAGGGTCTCACTCGATAAGTACTTATACTATGGCCCGTAGCCAAATCAAGGTAACTTATCCGAAATTCTGATATCCTGTCCCAAAGCTAAATCAGCCAATATGCATGGCCCGAAGCCAAATCGGTTTATCTCGCACACATAGTGCTAAATCATGGCCCGAAGCCAACTCAAGTATACCTAATGATATGTCACTAGCATCCTAAACTATTCCTAAGGTTCAATCAGGATTTCAATTGTCGAATCTTCATCGAATCTTCATCGAATCATTTTCGAACTAGTCCATAATCACAATATCACAATTCATGCTATATCAAAGCATTTAAAATAGATTTGAAATGAATTTATAACATACGAACTTACCTTGGATGTTAAAACGGCGAACTGAGTCGATTAATCAATAACTTTCGTTTTTCCCTGATCTAGATCTGAATTATGCTTTTCTTGATCTAAATGTATTCAAAATTAACTTATTCAATCATCTATTCATTCAATTTGGTCCAAAACATACTTTAAAACACATTTACGCTTTTACCCCACATTTTTCACAATTTTCACAATTTAGTCCTTTTTGAATAAAATCACAAATTAGTGAAATTCCAAATAATCCCATGGTAGCCAAATTACTAAAATGCCTCTAGAAGCCCATAATTTTCATTTATTTCACATTTTAATCACTAAATTTACACATTTCTCAATTTAATCCCTATTTTGTATTTTCACTCAAAATCACTTTACAAAACTTTGTTTAACTATCAACAACTAATCAAAATCTTTCGTCAAACATCAAAACTCATGCATATTCATCAATGGAAACATTACAATCTTTGAAAATTTTGCAAATTAGCCCCTGGGCTAGCTAGTACTAGTTGCAACGATCTCAAAAACGTAAAAATCAATAAAAACGGGACAAAAATGGACTTACAATTGAACTAGAGAGCTTGGCCGAATGAAAACCTATTTCCTCTTCAATTTCGGTAATGGAAGATGAATGAAGATGGAGAAATGTTTTTGTTTTACTAATATTAACCTTTAATTACTAATTTACCTTTTTAACCTTAATTATAAACTATTAATAACACCTAAATGATGTCCAAGATTGTCCAATCAAGCTTTTAATGGTCTAATTACAACATAAGGACCTCCACTTTAATGTTCCATAGCTATTTGACACCTTCAGCTATTAGAACACTACTTTTGCACTTTACGCGATTTAGTCCTTTTTATCAAATTGATCATTCAAACGATAAAATTTCTTAACGAAATTTTCACACAATCACATTATCATTCTGTAGAAATTTAAATAATAACAAATTAAATATTTTTACTTTAGATTTGTGGTCCTAAAACCACTGTTCTGATTTGACTAAAAATGGGTTGTTACGTAGACGCTGTCGAGGCTAAGAAAATTTTAGAAGAAGTCAACAAGGGTGCCTGCAGAACACATGCCAATGGTTTTACAATGGCTAGGCGAATCATGAAGTTCGGGTATTATTGGTCTACCATGGAAGGAGATTGCATCAGTTATGCCAAGAAATGCCATAAGTTTTAAATTTATGGAGATAAAATTCATGTACCTCTCTCACCTCTTCATGTTATGACTTCTCCATGGCCTTTCTCTATGTGGGGCATGGATGTCATTGGGTCGATATCGCCAAAAGCTTCCAATGGGCATCGGTTTATCTTTGTGGTCATCGATTACTTCACCAAGTGGGTAGAGGCTACTTCTTACACCAATGTCACGAAGTCGGCAGTTAGCAAATTCTTGAAGAAAGAGATCACATGTCGGTATGGAATGCCAGAAAGAATTATATCTGATAATGCACTAAATTTGAACAACAACACGATATCAAAAGTCTGCAGTCAGTTTAAGATCAAACACCACAACTCATCACCATATCGCCTAAAAATGAATGGTGCAGTGGAGGCAACAAATAAGAACGTTAAGAAGATCGTGGGGAAAATGACTGAGACTTATAAAAATTGGCATGAGAAGTTACTATTTGCTTTCTATGCTTATCAAACATCTATCAAGACCTCAACTGGGGCAATGCCTTTCTCTTTGGTTTATGAAATGGAGGTGGTTTTATCCATTAAAATTGAGATTCCTTCTCTCCGAGTTTTGGCAGAATTGAAGTTTGATGAAGCAGAATGGATCCAATCCCAATATGATCAGCTAAACTTGATTGAAGAGAAAAGGTTGAAGGTCATCCGTCATGGTCAGATGTACCAAAAGCGAATGGTACGAGCTTACAACAAAAATGTTCATCCCAGAGAATTCTATGAGGGAGACCTGGTATTGAAAAAGATCCTGCCTATACAAAAGGATTTCAGAGGAAAGTGAATGCCAAACTGGGAAGGACCTTATATGGTAAAAAAAGGCCTTTTCTAGAGGAGCGCTAATTTTGACCGAGATGGATAGCAAGAACCTGCCTAATCTTGTGAATTCAGACTAAGTCAAGAAATATTTCATTTAAAAACAAAAAAAAGGATAGGCCAAGGTGAAAACTCGCAAAGGGCACCTTGAGACCGAAGGGATTTTGAGTTGAAAACCCAAGAAAGGGCAATTCAAATTTTGATCGAAGATGGGGCATGTGGTAGTCTTGTCTTCTCTGAATTAACAAGAAGGAGGGATACTACATCTTGGGGCATCAATGAAGTACTCTAGGTCTTCTAAACACATATCAAGTTCGAAAAGGTCCTCAAGAAATTTGTACGGAGAAGCTCATGCTACGATATCTAGGGCACCTACTTTCATCTTACTCATTTTGTATTTTAGCAACGTTTGCTATCTTTGATTCGTTTCAAGCTTTGCTCCAAATAAAATTCCTTTTTGTCCATTGTGATCATCTTTTTCAAGCATTTTTCATTGAAACAACGATTAATGGACTGATAATATTCAAGTAAAAGGAGTTCTGCATATTGCTCTGAAAAGCTTATAAATAGTACAATGATCTAAAATAGAACCACCAGTTAGAACTAACCAAACTTAAGGGTTGGAAACATTTGGGAAATAATAGCTCAAATTACGACTATTTCTTCGGGTTTCCTGTCAATGATACCAGCTGAACAAGAAGGAAGGGTAATACGTCAGCGATAGAACCTTGATGAACAAGGAGCAATGTCAACCTAAGCATTAAAAGGGGATCATTCTCAAAAAATTACATTTTGCATTCATGCAAATATCATTCATACACATTTAGTTAGGAGCATTTGATTCATTCTGATCATAACATCCTAATCGTTTGGCACAAATATAGGCCTATGAAATCGATTCTACAGGTCATATTCCCCAGAGAATGGTGTAACAAATCAGTGAAACCACAAATCCTATACCCCTAAAGTTGCAGAGGGATGGATTGAAGTCATCGTGGCAAATCTTATCTCCCTGAAGTTGCAATGGAGCAGATTAAAGCCACAAGTCTTATCTTCTTGAAGTTGCAGTAGAGCAGACTGAAGATTACAAATCTTATTTCCCTGAAGTTGCAGTGGAACAAATTAAACCTACAAATTACAAATCTGATCTCCCTGAAGTTGTAGTGGAGTAGATCGAAGATAGCAAATCTTATCTCCCTGAAGTTGCAGTGGAGCAGATTAAAACCATAAGTCTTATCTCCCTGAAGTTGCAGTGGAGCAGACTGAAGATAGCGAATCATTTTCCTGAAGTTGCAGTGGAACAGATTAATACTACAAGTTACAAATCTTCTCTCCCTGAAGATGCAGTGGAGCAGATTGAATATACTAATCTTATCTCCCTGAAGTTACAGTGGAGCAGATTGAAGCGACAATTCTTATACCTCTCAAGATGCAGTGGATTAGAATGAGGCTATTTGAAAAAGAGAAACACCAAAGAAGTCGAGATTCGGCAAGACCAGGCAAAATTAGCCCTTTTTATCTCTTTGCTTCATTCCCATTACACGACAATGAGCAAAGAGGGGCAGCTGTAGAGGCCCAATTTAGCTGGGCCCAAGATCAAATAAATAAAACAAAATAAAAATTAATGTAAAATTAAACAAGCCCAAAATACAAAAAACCCTAGCCCAACAAAATTACAAGGCCGGACAGGCCCAAAATTTTTAAAAAATTTCAGAAAGCCAGCGCCACTGCTCTCGTGCCATGTTAGCGAGCCTCATCCTGAGGTCTAACATCATTTCTACAGCCGTTTCACCAAAGTAGTAAGAGGTTCGCTTCTCTCCTCCGTTGACCGAACGCCGAACCTGCAAAAGAAGACCAAAACAGCATAGAAACAGAGCAGAGAAACAATAGCAGGAATGAAAACAAACAGTAGCAAAAAATAGTGAAGCAGTGTAATATTGGCTATAAAAGCCATTATCAATGTAATTTTTACACACACAAGATTCAAAAACAAAATCCAAAAGGTGATTTTTTTTATTTTATTATTTTTTTACGAATTTATTTTAAAAATATAAAATAGAAATAAAAAAGGGGTTGAAAACCTACCTGGTTCTTCATGCTGTGCCACCGTAAGTGGCTGAGGACCGTCATCTCTGATGAAAGATGACATTTTTCGGATGAAGGGGTTTTCGAAACCCAGAAAATCGAAAGGTTCTCTAGGGATTTATGCTATTTTGACAATTTTTTTTAAAAATAACCCTAGATCTGGATTTGGGAGGGTCGAAAGGCTAAAAAGGGGCTATTTTAGCGTCTTCTGGCCACCGATAACAGTGGAGTCTGTAGCCGGAGGCCGACGGCCACCATGGGCCTCGCCGAACTTGATGGCCGGAGCTTGGAGAGGGGGAGAGAGTTTGAGAGTTTTTTTAAGTTTTTTTTTTGAAAGGTTGGAAGAGAATGAAATTTTTTTAAAAAAATTTGACTTTTATAGGCTCATTAAACGACGTTGTTTAGGGTTGGCTACAATAGCCCTAAAATGGCGTCGTTTCACCCTTGACCTGCGCGCCGACTCGACCCGCTTCAGAAGATCCGCGCGTTTTTATCTTTTGGTATATTTGCGCGATTAGGCCTTCCACTTTTGCTGTGCGCTTCAGTTTAGTCCTTTTTTACCTTTTTTGAATTTTTTAAATTTGGCCACTAATTTTTTTGTGTGCTTCAATTTAGTCCCCAGTTCGTTGATCTACAGAGGAAATGACACGTGTCCTGGGGATGGGGTTAATTTATTATTTAGTCCTCGCTTGTTTTTGCACATTTGATTTTAATCCTTTACTTTACTTTATTGTTTAATTTATTTAATTTATTATGATTTTTTACTTTAAATTTTGTTTAGATTCTGATTTAGTCCCTTACTTTCAATCTTTTATATTTTATTTTTCTTTGTATTTATTTATTTATTTTTATTTCTACATTTATTGGTTTTTCTGTTCTTTTATTTTTCTTTTTTTTCTCACTATTATTATATTATTTTATCTATTATTATTATTTATTTATTTCAAAGTGTACCCTTAATTTCATTTATATTTTAATTTGATCCTTTATTTTCAATATTTTATAAACTATTTTCCTCAATATTCATTTATGTATTTATGTATTTATTTATTTATTTCTTTTCTTTATTATGTTTAAAAATTAGTATTGTCATTTCATGTGCATATTTTGTCATTATTATTATTATTTACTTTATTATTTATTTTATTTTTCTTTGATTGTTCATATTAGTGTTAAAATAGTATATATTATGTGATTATCGCCATTACGTGTATTATGAAATGTTCTATTAGTATTTTTATATTATTGTCATTTATTGACGCAACATTTCATTCATATATCATCGTTTCGTTTTCTACATCACCATTTTATTTCATTAAAACGATTAAATTTACGAGGTGACCCTATCACACCTCATAAAAAAGTATTGGTGGCGACTCCCATTTTCGTTTTAAAAGAAAAAGTCGACGATTTCAAAAAAATGGTTTCGACACACTGCATATTCATATTCATACACTTTAATAATCATATTTGAATAAACATCTAATACAAACAAATCCATTTTTGTCATGCACATGGCAGACAATAACCAAAGAGATCCAAACCTGCCATACACTTTAATAACCAAAGAAATCCAATTCATTGCATAATCATATTCATACACTTTAATAATTATATTTGAATCAACATTTAAAAAATATTCTTAAACTCTAGATTCCTATTCACTGCATATTCATATAACCTGATTCTTTCCAAGTTAACTAGGAAACAAATTAACCCAAATGAGCCTTTTTATAAACGTGTAAACAACCAAATTATAAAATGAAAATCCATTGATTTGCTAAATCTTAAACTCCCAATCCATAAACAAATTTTCACAGAATGATACGATCAACAAACAAAATATGATGAAATAACCAAAAAAATCCATTTGTGATGCACATGGAAAACAATAAAGGCAGTGGGATCTTTGGCATATACAACCTAGGTCCACATGCCATACACTTTAATACAAATAGATCCATTTTTGTCATAAACCTTAAACAGTGTTTTAAACAAAATCCAAAACAAAAAAGAAAACCATAAACCCATTGAATACAAACATACACAATGCATAAACCTCATGTGAATGCAACATATTTCAATAAAGAAATCCATGTGCATAAACCCAAATGCCCCTAAATCCAAAAAATCATAAACCAACAAAGAAACTTACCCATTACAACGGATGCAACACCATCGATCGCTTCTTTTCTATTAACTCTGGCCCTAAACCCTAAAACATGATATATTTTGTAATCTTCTTTTCTCCCATTGACTTTTTTCTAAACCCTCAATCCTTCAATCGCTCAATTGTTCCTTTACCTTGAAAATTTCAATCCTTCCTATTCTTGGAGCCTAAACCTTAAAATTTTCAATTAATCACTAATCGTTATTTTCTCTCTCTTTTTTTTCAATCTTGCTTGCCTACTTGTCCAACCTTAAATCCTTCAGCTCCTCATGTCTAGCGTGACAAGTTTATTGGTCACGTCACTTGTTCCGTTAGGCCTGTAACTGAAAATGTTAGTGGGTGACTGATTTGTCACTTTTCGATAATGTTAGTGACTAGTTTGTTATTTTCCTAAAGTTCAATGATTGAGTTAAAAGTTGAATGACTATTTTGTTATTTTTCTCAAAATTAAGTGATTGTTGGTGTAGTTTACCCTAAATTTTTTAACATTTTAAATTAGTTTCTTTTTTTTAAAGAAAACTTATGATTATACTTTTTAAAATTTAGAGGGTTAATGAGAATTTAAATTTTCTTTGAAAGTTTTGACCTGGATAGTGATATAGTTTGGTTTCATACAAAAGATTCCTTTGAATCAAAGAATAATGGTATCTTAGCCAAAAACCCTATTTGAGGGGTAACCCTGCAATCGAGGAGTCCACTTGAGAATGGATTCTAAACTCTTCCAAATTACGACGCTCTTAAAAATAAAATTTCAGAGGTGCATTATTTGGGTGTCAAATCAACCTTTTTATCACATCAACATCCAATTTCTGAAAAATCAATATCATTGTTTATTCTTTCAATTTATTGCTCTTCAGTCTTTGTTTAGGCCATTTTACCCAAAAAGACCTATTTCCAAAATTATTTACGAAAATGGGACAATTTTCTAATTATTTATCAAAAAGGACCAAATTCCGCGAAATCGCGTCCACGTCAGTGCGTTCTCAGGTGATGTGTTAGCAAAATGCGTCTCTGGGGGAGTGTTTTGCCCCCTTTTTTTAGGGTTAGGGTTTTTTGCTTGGTTTTAGGGTTTTAAGGAAAAAATTAATTAAATTAGGGTTTAAGGTTTATGGTTAATTAATTAAAAAATCAATTAAATTAGGGTTTAAGGTTTTAGGGTTAATTAATTAAATTATGTTTTAGTTTTTTAAAATAATTTTGTATTTAGGGTTTTGGAAAAAATATATTAGCAATATAGAAACTTTTTGTTTTTTTTTCTACAGTAGTATTTGAAAAAATAATTTTGAGAAGACGTTTCTGAACAAGTAGTATCCAAAACGCTTCAAGCAGGATGTACTGTCAGCAAAATTACTGAAAAAAGCTCCCACGTGGACGCTATTTTTCTACAGTAGTATCTGAAAAAATAATTTTGAGAAGACGTTTCTGAACAAATAGTGTCCAAAATGCTTCAAGCAAGATGCACTGTTAGCAAAATTACCGAAAAAAGCTCCAACGTGGACGCTCTTTTTCTACAGTAGCATCTGAAAAAATAATTTTGAGAAGACGTTTCTGAACAAATAGTGTCCAAAACACTTCAAACAGGATGCACTGTTAGCAAAATTACTGTAAAAAGCTCCTACATGGACGTTCTTTTTCTACAGTAGTTCTTATTTGGCCTTAGACTATAAATGAGCCAAATTTCATTCTCAGGTTGCATAAGTTACAGCAAGAGAAATTGAAACTAAAGCAGAATAGAAACTGAAGATGAGTGAACATATTAGTGCTGATATTTACTATGATGGTGAGGTCTGTAACACTGAGAACGACGTTATTTTTTTATTGGAGAACACAGCGCGACTGGTTTTTAACTAGAACATAGATTTGACAGAACTTTGTAAAAGAATTAGGCGTAAAATCTTCGGAACGACGCCAATGAAAGTTTTGTCTATTAAGTATCGATTTTGTGCTTTGGTTAATCCCGTGAGATATGACTCATTCGACATCAAAGGTCCTCGTAGCTTGGAGGCAATAGTGCAGACTCATCTTGCTAGTGGATCACCCTATCTTGAGTTATATGTACAATTTTCATTGCCAAATGATGCATTTGCGACTTCAGCATCTACTGCTATTCGAGAGGAATACATGACCCCTGCCCGACACTCCGTTAGAAGGTGGCAAAACACGGAAGCGCCCGTGTTTGGTAACGGTATGGAATACACAACCCCTGCATGACACTCCTTTAGTGGATTAGACATGCACCTCGGTGGGTCGATGTTTGATACTGGAAATACGTATTGGGGAATGACATCAACTTCTAGTGGTTGGCAATCCACATCTAATTGGGGACGTTATGAAACGTCCACAAGAAGGGATGATGTACTCCTTACGACGTCCACCGGCGAGGGGACCTCGTTCGTTGCAGATGATGGTGGGTCAGATGATGAGTATGATGTGGATTCACCTCGAGAGCCCGGCTCTGATGGTGCAGAAGTTACATTATTTTCTGAACCGGAGCCTGTTCCAACCATACCTGAAGATGTTGAAGGGGGTTCAGATGAAGAAGAAGAAGATCCGCGATTTAGGGCGTACAATCCTCTAGCCCACATGCATAATGTCGATCTATCTCAAGATGATGCGTTGGAGTTTCCAAATCTACCATACAGAAGGCGTGACTGTACAAGTTCGTCATTAGATTTGGGTAAACTGGAAGTTGGTAAGGAGTTTTCCAATAAGGATAGTTTTCTTGGTGCATTGAAACAACATAACATCATGAACGGGGTTAACTACAACGTGGTTAAATCCAAATCCGATAAGTTTGAGGCCAAGTGTGCAGTGCAAGACGGTACATGTTCATGGAAAATCATGACCTCGTTGAGGAAAAGGATAGGCTTGTGGGAGATAAAAAAGTACAAAGGTCTACATACATGTGTTGGCGGTACAGTATCACTAGGTGTTTAGGTTTTTTGATTAATATTGTTATAATGTAATGTTGCATTATTTAATATACTTCGTTGACAGGTGTTCCACAAGATCATCCCAAGATGGATTCAGATATGTTAGCTAGCTTAATACAACCGATGGTGAAGGTGGATCCCAAGACTTCAGTGTTGGTCTTAATTGCCAATATTCATATCCAATTGAGGTACACGCCCTCTTACCGCAAGGCTTGGATAGCTAAGCAGAAGGCATTAGAAAAGATGCATGGTGGGTGGGAGGCTTCTTATAATGAGGTGTGGCAGTGGTGTTAGGTGCTAGAGAGATATGTCCCAGGATGCATAACAAACCTTAAAGCGACACCTGCGTACTACAACGACCGATTGCTCCATGGATGCCAAGTGTTCAAGCATCTGTTCTGGAGCTTTAAGCAATACCGAGACGCATTTCTATACTGCTATCCATTGGTACAAATTGACGGTACCTTTATGTATGGTATATATACCCATTGGCTATTGCTAGCTGTGGCACAGGATGGCAGTGGGGGAATCCTTCCAATTGTGTTTGCAATAACATCGGGAGAGTCAGCTGATGACTGTGATTTCTTTCTTTCTAGGTTAAGGAGGCATGTCTGCCCCCAACCTGATATCTACGTTATATCGGATCGGGGCACTAGAATACTAGCCGCAATTAAGCGATAGGGAAGCCTATGGCATCGCACACACCATTGGTATTGCCTAAGGCATGTTGCGTCCAACTACTACGGGCAATATCGATCTACAACTGAACGACGACAAGTGACCAACATGGGTATTTAATCTCTATTAATATAATTTTATTTGTAATATTCAATTTATTCTGAATGGAAGAGTGGTATGTAATTTTCTCTATCAACTTATATAATTTCGTTTTCATGAGATGTTTGCGGTTTTACGTCCAGTTAACGAAGAATGTGCAGACTACCTCTGTAACATACCTTTCGAGCAGTGGACACAAGCATACGACGGCGGCCTACAATATAGTCATATGACCTCAAACCTAGCTGAATGCATAAATTTTGTTCTAAAAGGAACGCGCCATTTTCCGATAACATCTGTTGTGCGAGAGACATATTTTCATTTAGTGGCACTATTTCCAAAGCAAGCAGCGGGTTATAAAGGCCAAATGCAGGGAGGCCATGTATGGTGTGCGAATGTATTACAAGAAATTAACAAGGCGAAGGCACGAGCTAACACCATGCACATAGTGTGTCACGATCGCGACAACCTATGGTTTCGTGTGACGAATTTTGACAGATCAAACCAAGGTATTATTGGCAGACAATATCGTGTACACTTAATAAATAGGACCTGCGAATGTGAGAGGTTTGACGCACTTCGTTATCCATGCGCTCATGTAATTGCAGTTTGTCAGAATCTCCGTCTAGATCCCATGAGCTATGTCGACGAAGTGTACAAAATAGAATACATGTACAACGTGTGGAGACACGTATTTCGACTAGTCCTAGATTAACGTAAGTGGCCGTCTGTATCTCTTGCTCCGTTTAAGCTGTTACCGGATAGAGAATTGCGTCGCAAACCAAAGGGCTGACCTTGCTCGACTAGAATACATAACAATATGGATATCCGAGAAACAACCAACCAACAGAAGTTGTGCGGATGGTGTATGAACCCAGGCCATACAACTCGATCATGTCCAAATTGGAATAGCTGATAGTTGTTGTAATAAAATTATGTTGCATTATTTTTATTTTATTAAAAATATAAATATATTAAAAGTATCGTCTTATTCAAAAGAACTTTTATTTTATTAAAAATATAAAAAGTAAATTACAATTAAAATATTAAAAACAACTTTTATTTTATTAAATGAAACAATATAAAAATTTTGTACAAATGTATTAAAAATATAAAAATATTAAAAATATTGTCTTATTCAAAAAAACTTTTATTTTATTAAAAATATAAAAAAATTACAATTAAAATATTAAAAACAACTTTTATTTTATTAAATGAAACAATATAAAAATTTTGTACAAATATATTAAAAATATAAAAATATTACCTTATTCAAAAAAAACTTTTATTTTATTAAAAATATAAAAAGTAAATTACAATTAAAATATTAAAAACAACTTTTATGTTATTAAATGAAACAATATAAAAAAGTTTGTACAAATATATTAACAAAAATCAATGTTGGTGCCGGTCAGAATCAGTGCCACATGGTGGTCGTCGATGGTTACATGCTGGATTCCTCCTTGGTTCAGCTTCCGGCGGGGGTTGTGGTTGCTCCGGCATGGATTGTAGTTCCTCCGGAAGGGGATTTGGTTGTGGGTGTTGGGAGGATGACCCACCTTGATAGAATAATGACTGCGGAGGTGTTTGCATCACCCGTGGCGGAGGTGTTTGAATCCCATAAGGCGATGGGGATTGGTAAAAAGAAGAGCTCCCCGATGGTGCCTCGTGCTATCCCTCATGCAACGACAGCCTATAGATCGATGGTTGACTAGGAGTAATTGGGAACGGAGATGAACCGGGTCATGCATTCCAACCTACCATAGAACTGTGAAAAGGAAACATATAAGGGTTAGGATACATATAAGGGCTAGGATACGCATCTGGCATAATCTGAAAAGGCTGTGATATGGGTGTCGTTGGTTGAAGTGTTGGGCCTGGTGTCTGTGTGGGCGCTGTTGATGGGCCCGCGTCGTCATCCCTTCTTCTAGGATTAAAAGGGCCCCGTCGTTCTTTTTGGACACGAATTTGCCGTCGCCTCTCCTCTTCCGACAGTAAATATAGCTTGTCATGGATCCTAAACCATGACATGTATTTCGGCACGCATGCTAACTCAGGAATGATGATCAATTCCCGAGTAGGTATATAATCATACCGATTTTCCCACATTTCGATATATTCTGACCAGTATATCAGCCAATCCGTATTCAATTGCCGTAAGTCGACTCTGTGCTCATCATCAAGCACCTCAGGTGCCACGGGAATCAGTTGTCGAAATCCAAATTGCTGCAATACTCTATCTGACTGGTGCATCTCCACGGTAGCATAGTTGACCAATGGGACCTTCACATGCCAAATGTTCGGATTTTGAAAGAATTCATCTGGAATTACCGCCCAAATTGCCGGATCTTCGTATGGTGTCCACTGAAACTATTTGAACATGATAAAAATATTAGTTATATACATAATACTAAATACTAAATACGAAATGACTATTTTATTATGTATATATATTTTATTTAATACTTACTTGTGCTTCTGACCGTTAGTCTAATAGAAGCCGTATATCTTCAAGAGAGGTAGGTATTCCAACATAACTCGCCGAATGGTTCCACCTAATTAAATAAATTTTTAGCATACAATTATATTTTAAATCTACCTAATAACTGTAAAATCTAATATAAAATTTACCTCGTCATGAGTGGGAATGTATATGGGTGGTCTACTTGATGACGTAAAAATGGAAAGCGAAACCGTGCCCATGATTGCAGTAGTGATAGGCAGCCTCCGATTTTGGCTTTATTCGGTCGCGTTGCCCCGCACATCTCCCGGTACAATGTTGCTAACACGGCAGACCCCTAACTAAATTCACCAACTGCTCTAAAATCAACGAGTTTCAGTAGCCATCTCAGATGTACAAGGTTTCGTGACAAATCCGGCATCAGATAACCTCCAATCATCTTAAGAATGTATTCCCGAGCATATCGTATTCTTTCTAGTTCGGTCGAATCATTATCCAGCTCCGGGAATATGTCTCGTAACCAGCCCATCTCGATCCGACCTCTGTTAATATTATCCGGAATAGCACCCAAAAGCTTGTAGCATACGGATCCCCAATCAGCAAATTGAGCGAACCCGGTGACTGCGTACCCATCCACCGGTAATCTCAATTGCAACTGCACGTCTTCCAAAGTGATTGTACACTCTCCGCATGGAAGATGGAAAGTGTGCGTCTCGGGTCTCCACCTCTTTATCAATGCACTAATTAGTTTTGGGTCCAACTTGCACCCCCAGCCTATCGTGGCCACGTGTCAAAAACCCGCTTCCCGTAGGTAATTCTCTATCAACGGCGATGGAGAACTAGACATATTACAAATATAGCATTGTAACACCCAATCTACAGACTGTTATAAAAAATTATAAAATAAAAATTAATTAAAATTGCATAAATGAAAAAAAATAATAAATAGTATTGAAAAATTAAAATTATCACTTACCATTGTCATTCGATCGACGGAGATGTATTTATTATTGAGATGAATTAATTCTTAGCTATTGCGAATACGATCAAATATTTTTTAATTTAAAAAAAATAATTCAAAAAATTTTAAACAGAGTTTTTTTTTTGCAAAAATTAAAGAGAGCTTTGAGAAAATTTGAGAGAATTTTGAGAGAATTATGAGAGGACTTTTGTGTGAAAAAAATGAAAGGGAGCATTTTATAGTTTTTTTTTTTAGACCGTTGGAGCTCAAACGGTAAAAAAAAAAAGAGTAGCTGTTGGGCAGGGACAAAACGCTCCCCTAGGACGTGTTTTGCTGACACATCACTTGAGAACGCGCTGACGTGGACGCGAATTCGAGAAAATTAGGCAATTTTCGTTAAATAATCAGAAATTGGCCCATTTCCGTAAATAATTTTGGAAATGGGCCTTTTTGGGTAAAATGGCCATTGGTTTATATTTATTTATTTTATAAATATTTTAAAAAAATTGTGACATGTTTTTTAATTTTTTAATATATTTTTATAGTATATTTATTAACCCTTTTATTTTAGTTTAGAATTTAAAAAATTTACTTCTTATTTTTATATATTCAAAATTTAGTATTTAGGTTGATTGACAACATGGTTGAAATTTTTTTTATTAATTTTTTATACTTTAATGAATTTAAATGGTTTTAAAGCTGAACTTATATTTTTTAAAATAAGAAATAGAGAAACTAGATTAAAAATAAATATTAAATTCTAGGGATAAAGTATCTTTATTTTTAAAATTTGACAAATTTTCTTACTTTAGTCTTTAAAAATATTTCTTAATAATTCCTTTATATTTTTTTAATTACTTTTTGGCTTTTAAGCTTATATATATTTAAAAAAAATTAGGTGATGATATAACACAATATTAAAGTATCCTACCATCATACTTTATCAAAATCTAAGTTTAAGGATAATATTGAGAAAACTTAACGAGTTTTAGGACTAATATGAAATGAAAATCAATGACCAAGTTAATAAAATTATCAAATTTAAAGATAAATATAGACTTCTTTGTGTTTGATAAGTAGCTATGTTCAAACTGTGATTTCAACTGTTATCCTAAATGAATTATCATTAACCGAAATTCAATTACTCTTAAATCAATTTTTTTTAAAAACACACATCAACCAAATTGAAATAACTGAAATTCGTAACTTTTTTTTTTTGTTTTGATTCAAACAAATTTAAAATTATGACAACAAATACAATAATAATGTTTTTTTTTCCCTTTGTTTTAGTTGAAATAATTTAAAAGAAAAAAAACAAACAATAAATTAAAAATATTGTATTAAAAACATAATACAAACATTACAATAAAAACAGTATTCATGGCAACATTATATTAATATTATCTTCCATGATATATATATATATTCTTTTGACTTATTATGTCCATTAGATTTATATATTCGGCTTATAAATATATACTATTTGATGTTAATTTGGATTAATTTAATTAATTATTTACTTTTGAATGGAATCAATTGATAATCAAAATTTTACAATAAATTAATTTAATTCAATTATTTAATTCAATTTTAATCAAAATATGCATACCCTTATTAAAGAATATCTTTAACATATTTTAACTTTTAAAATGTTATTGAACTCTGATGTACACCCTTAGTAGTGTTATTCCATCAAAATACTTTTTAAATTTTTATGAGGATTAATTGGGAAAACTAAATATTTTCCAAATAAATAAAATAAATTATGCTCAAAGTTAATAAATTATTATTTATAAATTTAAGTTTTGATCATTTAATTTTAAAAAGTCATAAAATAGTAGTTAAATTGTTAAAATCGTAGTTACATAACTTCAATTTTTATACTATCTACACTAAATAAAAATTCTCATTCTTTTTTTTTTCCTTTTTCCTTATAAAGTAACTTTGAAATTCATAAATTTGTGAATAATCTATTTTTCAATCTTTGATTGCTAACTATTATATCAACTTGAATTTATCCACCATAATTGAACTTGAAAAAGAAATTTAACCAATCATTTGAATAAAAACTTTTAAATAATTCAACTATTTATAAAAAAAATAAAATAATTTAGCCGACATTTTCGGGCAATTGACCCATAAATACCAAAAAATAACAAAATTTACGGAAAAGGGCCGGAATTGGGAAAAATTACGGAAAAGGGCCGAATCCCCCAAAAACGCGGCCACGTAAGCGCGTTTTGGGGTGACGGGGACCAAAAACGCGCCCTGCTGGACGCGTTTTTGTCCACGTCAGCCAAAAAGGCGCCCACGTGGACGCGCCTTGCTGACGTGGACAAAAACGCGTCCAGCAGGGCGCGTTTTTGGTCCCAACGGTCAAATTTTTTTGACCGTTGGCTCCCCCAACGGTCAGAAAAAAAAACTATAAAACCCCCCCACCCTTTATTCTTCACATTTCAATCCTTTCTCAATATTCTCTCAATTTTCTCTCAATTTTCTCTAAATTTTCTCTCAAGGTCCTTGAAATTAACGGTCAAATTTCAAAATAGTCCTTTACTATTTACGAAAAAGCCCTTAATTTTTTTTAAGATATTTTTATCAGAAAATTTTAAAGCCGATTACAATGGCCGGGGAATTACTTCGCCTAGGCGAGAAGCACATTGCCATCGAGCAAATAAAAATGGTAAGTTTTAATTTTAATTTTGAAATATTATTTAATTTTTTATCCAATTATGTAATTTTAATTAATTTTGAATTTATGATTTTTTAAACAGTCTGTAGATCGGGTGTTGGAATGTTATATTCGCAACATGCATGATCCCCCATCGCCGTTGATCGAGAATTACCTGCGTGAAGCGGGTTTTTGGCATGTGGCCACGATAAGCCGAGGGTTCAAGTTGGAGCCGCCTTTGATCAGCGCGTTGATTGAGAGGTGGAGACCGGAGACGCACACTTTCCATTTGCCATGCGGAGAGTGTACCATCACCTTAGAAGATGTGCAGTTACAGTTGGGATTACCGGTGGACGGGGCGGTAGTCACAGGGTCCGTAACATCTCTCGATTGGATGGCCGTATGCTACGAGCTTCTGGGTGCCATTCCGGATAGAATTCGAGGAGCTCGGATCGATATGGCGTGGTTACGAGACACATTCCCGGAGCCGAACGAGGATTCGACTGAAGTAGAAAGAATACAGTATGCTCGAGCATACATTCTTCAAATAATTGGAGGCTATCTGATGCCGGACCTCTCTAGAAACCTCGTCCACCTGAGATGGCTCCTGAAACTTGTTGACTTCAGAGCAGCCGGTGAATTGAGTTGGGGGTCTGCCGTGCTATCGAGGTTATACCGGGAGATGTGCGGGGCGACGCTGCCGAGTAAACAAAAAATCGGAGGTTGCCTATCACTACTGCAGTCATGGGCATGGTTTCGATTTCCATTTTTACGTCCTCGACTCGACCAGCCATATTCATTCCCACTGATAACGAGGTAAATTTAATATTATATTTTACAATTATGTCGTATATTTATAGTATAATTGTATGCTAAAAGTTTATTTAATTAGGTGGAACCATCCGACGAATCATGTTGGAATACCGAAATCACTTGAGGATATACGGCTCCTGTTGGACCAAATGTCAGAATCACAAGTAAGTTTCAAAATTTGTTATTATAATTTAGTATTTCGTATGTAGTGTCTAATATGAGGTATATGTCTAAAATTTTCGTAATGTGAATATAGTTTGAATGGACACCGTACGACGACCCAGAAATTCGTGCAGTAATTCCGGAGGAGTTCCTCCAAAATCCGAACGGTTGGCACGTAAAGGTCCCATTGATCACCTACTCGACCGTGGAGATGCACCAGGCAGATCGGGTTATGCGGCAATTTGGATTTCGGCAACGGATTCCCGTACCATCGGAAGTGCTCGATGATGAGCACAAAGTAGACTTACGGCAAACACATATGAATTGGGCAAGATTTTGGTCAGAACATATCGAGACGTGGGAGAACCGATATGACTATATACCTGACCGAGAACCGATAGTCGTTCCGGAGTTAGCATGCGTGCCGGAGTACATGCCATGGTTTAGGATCCATGGCAAGCCATATCTATTGTCGGAAGAAGAGAGGCGACGACAACTTCGAGAGCGAAGGGAACGTCGAGGCCCTTTACACCCAAGGAGAAGGGGTGATGAGGCGGGGCAATCATCACCGCCGACACAGTCACCGGGCCCAGCAACAGCGCCTACACAGTCACCGGGCCCAGCAACAGCGCCTACACAGTCACCGGGCCCATCAGTTCAACCGACAACACCGGGCCCATCACAGCATCTACCGTTCATGCCAGGTGCGTACCCTTCCCCTTATATGTATCCTCCTAACCCATATATGTTTCAGTTTCCTATTCCTAGCCCAGGTTGGAGTGCATGGCCGGGTTCGAGCCCGTTACCGACTACTTCCGCTGGCCATCCGATGGTGAGGCCGACGTCGCATGTGGGTTCAGAGGATGCGGCATCGGGAAGCACTTCTTTCTGCCAGGCTCCGCCGTTCGGGATGCAGTCACCCCCGCCGTGGTTTATGCAAACACCTCCGGCGTCAATATTTTATCAGAGTGGGTCACCATCGCAACATCCAGAACCAGACCCACTGCCGGAGGAATCTGATTCCCCGCCCGAGGTTCCACAACCCCCGCCGGAAGCCAGAAGAAGGAGGAATCCAGCGCGTAACCGTCGACCGCCCTCGTGTGGCACTGGTTCCCACCGGCATCAGCACTAGAATTTTTTAATTAAGTTTTTTTTTTGTAATTAATGTTTAATATATTTAATAAAATTTGAGTTTAACATGTTTCCTTGTAATTTAATTTTTTTAATTTGTTTTACTTATTTTAATAAAATTTGAGTTTAACTTCTGCTCCGGTTCAGAAAATAATCCAACTTCTGCACCGTCGGGCCCTGCCTCTCGAGGTGGATCCACATCGGATTCATCGTCCGACCCTCCATAACCTGCAACAAACGAGGGCCCCTCGCCGGTGGATGTCGTCGGGAGTTCATCATCCCTCCTTAAACATCTTTCGTACAGATTCCAATCGTATGTGGATTGCCAACCACTAGAACTTGACGACGTCCCCCAGTACGTATTTCTATCATCGGACGTCGACTGACGGATATGCATGTCCCATCCACCAACCGAGTGTCGTGCAGGGGTTATGTTTTCCATACTACGACCACACACGGGCACTTCTGTGTTTGGCCTCCCACTTACAGAGTGTCGGCTTGGGGTCGTGTATTCCCCTCGAACGGCAGTACATGTCGAGGTCGCAGCAAGATCACTTAGAGATGAAAATTCTACATATACCTCCATATAGGGTGATCCACTGGCAATATGAGTCTCCACCATTGCCTCAAAGCCCCGAGCACCTTTGATGTCGAACGACTCATATCTCACCGGATCAACCGAAGCGCAAAACCTATACTTAATACACTGAACTTTCATTGGCGTTGTTCCAAATATTTTACGCCTAATTCTTTTGCGAAGTTCAACCAAATCGATGTTCCGATTAAAACTCAGTCGCGCTGTGTTCTTCGATAAGAAAACAACGCCATTTTCGGTGTCACGAACTTCACCGTCGTAGTAAATAACAGCATTAATACGTTCACTCATTTTCAGTTTTTTCCATTTGCCTCAATTTCCCTTTCTGCCAACTGAGAATGAATTTTCACTGATTTATAGCCTAATTTTGCCGGAGGCTACTGTAGCAAAGGCGCGTCCACGTGGGAGCGTTTTTCATTACGCATGCTGACAGTGCGCCCTGCTGGAAGCGTTTTTGGCCACTGTTTATTCAGAAACGTCCCCTCAAAATTATTTTTCCGTAGACTACTGTAGCAAAAACGCGTCCACGGCGAAGCGTTTTCCAGAACGCATGCTGTTTTTGGCCGGTGTTTGTTCAGAAACGTCTCCTCAAAATTATTTTGCCGGAGACTATTGGGCCAAAAAATTCAACACGGTAGTAAGGACCAAAAACGCGCCCTGCTGGACGCGTTTTTGTCCACGTCAGCAAGGCGCGTCCACGTGGGAGCGTTTTTGGCTGACGTGGACAAAAACGCGTCCAGCAGGGCGCGTTTTTGGTCTCCGTAACCCCAAAACGCGCTTACGTGACCGCGTTTTTGGGGGATTCGGCCCTTTTCCGTAATTTTTCCCAATTCCGGCCCTTTTCCGTAAATTTTTTTATTTTTTAGTATTTATGGGTCAATTGCCCGACATTTTCTAATATTGAAAAAGGGAAACTTTTATTTTTACCTTTTTCGATATGATGAGATGATGGTTTAAGTGTTGAAATTATTGATTTTACTTGTATCCCTACCAGAGAGAGAAAATATACAGAGGAAAAGAAAAGAATACTTAGAACGAGCTTCGTGGGTGGAGCTTGTTTTCGTTGCTTTTATTATTATTATTTCTGATATTCCCAACACAGAGAAAGGAAGGAATGGAGAGCGATTCAGCGATGGTGGCATTTCCATTGCTGACAACGCCCATCGAATCCAACTACAGGGCATGCACCATTCCTTACAGATTCCCTTCCGATAATCCTCGAAAGGCTACCCCTACTGAAATTGCCTGGATCGACCTTTTCCGCAATTCCATTCCCTCCTTCAAGTACCTCCCTTTTTCTTTTTCTTTTGAATTTCTATCTTATTTTTCACCCAGGAATAATGGGTAATTTGAGATTACGCCTTTTAAGTAGTTCTTAGGTTCTAATGTGTTCTATTATGTTACTATGCTATTATTTGTGATTTTACTCTTTTTTTTTAAAAAAAAATCTTTTAATAGTTTATGTTCTTTCTGTACCTGGAAAATTGGGTAATTTGAGGTTCTAAGTTCGGCGGTTCTAATGATGGTTCTTTTATGGTAGTATGCTATTATTTATGATTTTTATTTTTTTAAGAATAATTTTGTTCTTTCTTTTCCTGGAAAATTGGGTAATTTGAGATTCTTCCATTAAGTTCTTCGGTTCTAATGATTGTTCATTCCTGTTATGTACTATTATTTGATGATTTTTACGTTTTCTTTCTAAATTCTAATCGAATTGCTTTGCTGTTCATTAGGCGATAATGGTAAACTAAAAGGATAATTTTTTCCGTACGATTTTGCTCATAACTACAATTTATTGCAGGAAGAGAGCTGAGAGCGATACTACCGTGGTTGATGCTCCAACTAAAGCTGAGAAATTTGCTCAAAGGTATTGGTTATTTCTTTTATATACACACACACACACACACACACATATGTACATATATCAAATTAAAATACATTTTAAAATAACGAATTAAGTTTGAAGTTTTTTAGTAAAATAGGTCAAATTGGTAAAGGAGAGAAATGTCATTATTGAATGGCATTTTCAGGTATTTTAGGTAGTAGAATGGCACAAAAAAACCTCTGGAAATGTAGTCGGGTTCTTTCCGAATTGGTCCAGCTTTGCCTGGTTCTTCTTCTGCTGCGCGTTATACTGATTGGATTCTGCTTTGTAATTGGTCGGACATATATTTGTACCTGTATTGTACTTCTAACTGTACTGTATTGGACTAGTGAAACTTTCAAAAAACCTCTAGAAAAGATAGTAGAACATTTTTTTTCCAACGGATGGCATCCTCCTGTCAATTTGACCTATTTTGTTAAATAATTTTAAACAATATATTTCTTCATTTGACATATTAAAAAAGAAGTCCTACTTCTGCTCCCTCTATATCTCTAGGTACGATTCCTTTAAAGTTCATTTGGTTTCATCTGTGAACATGTTCTTTATGCAAATTTTGATGGTTCCTCCATCAAATGCATTGGTTGCTCATAATTCATAAGCATGGGCAACTGTTTCCTTCAGTATTTCTTATCACATTTGTGTATTTTTTTTTTTGCTTAATGCTGTGAAAGGTATGCTGATATACTTGATGACATAAAGAAAGATCCAGAAAGCCATGGCGGGCCACCTGATTGTATTGTAAGTCAGATTCTTTTTCAAAACTAATTTCTATGTCAACTTTATGGATTTCAGAATGGTTTTTTCTTGAAGATATTCAATGTGGTCCTCATAATAGTTTTGCGGTTTTGTAGCTTCTCTGCCGACTTCGTGAACAGGTTCTAAGAGAACTGGGGTTTAGAGATATATTCAAGAAAGTCAAAGTGAGTATTTAAGTTCATGTAATGATAAAAATTGTTTTTTTTAAATGCAAGTAGTCAGAATTCCATTTTTTAACTTTCTAATTTTGATGAGTGAAAACACATCAGCTTGCATGAACAATACTGGTAATTTTATTTCCTTTTTGGTAAACTGATGCTTCTTCAAAGAATAACAAACAATAACGAACATTGTAGATGAAGGTAGGGATTACATTATAATCATTTTATGGTTTGTCCAACTTGCAATGTAAGAATAGTTGATACTTGATGGAGGTCAGTGGAGGTGTCAGGTGTTAAGATATGTAATTGCCAGTGTTATATGCTATTCACATTCTTATGAACACTGTTCTTCTTTGGAAAATTTGCAATAGGATGAAGAGAATACCAAGGCTATCTCCCTATTTCCGGAAGTAGTTCGTCTTAATGATGATATTGAAGATGGAGGGAAGCGCCTTGAGAATCTAGTTAGAGGAATATTTGCTGGAAACATATTCGATCTTGGTTCTGCACAGGTAGATCAATCACTATGTGATATTCATCTCATCAATCACCGTAATTGTCAAAAAGTATTTACACTCACAATTGGTCTAGTTACAAACTTACCATGTTTTTTACTCATCTCCATCAGGCATTTTTTAATCCAAACTATCTGAGATAAGCAACTTGAATCATAATAATCACCTTGGCTCTATCTGGATTTCTTGCAACATAAATTATCCTGCATTTTTCATGCTCTCTTAAATCACTTCGTCTTTGAAACATTTTCCATTTGGATTAGGGTTCTTTTTTATTTTTGCTGGTTGTCATGATCATCTTTTCCCATGGATGAACTATGATTGAATAAATGAAAGTCTTCTCTTATGTTCGGCTAATTGTATAACACGTTTCATGTGTTCTGATTTAGATACTTTCTGTGGCATTTATATTCTTTTTGAATAAAAGTATACCGAATAGGATAACTTTTGCAGTGGTACTTACTTTTCTTTTGTACCATTTTCCCTTACTTCTGGAAGCTTGCTGAGGTTTTCTCAAGGGATGGAATGTCCTTTTTGGCTAGTTGTCAAAATCTTGTTCCTCGACCTTGGGTCATTGATGACTTAGACACTTTTAAAGCAAAATGGAACAAAAAATCTTGGAAAAAGGCAAGTCCTTCTTATGTAATGTATATATATTAAGACATCGTTTCTCTTTGCAATTCACTTTTCAACAAAATTGAAAGTTGATACTGTCTTATTTCTATTTCTTTTTATTGCAATGGCAGGCAGTCATTTTTGTAGATAACTCTGGTGCAGATGTGATCTTGGGTATTTTGCCATTTGCAAGAGAGTTGCTAAAGCGTGGAACCCAGGTTTGCAATTAAAATCTAAAAGTATTTTCATATACTCATTTAAATAATATATACATGTGTGTTATATATGCGCCTGTTACCAGTTCTTCACTTTCACTATTGGTTTCAACAATCTTAAGGTTGTCTTAGATATATTTATTATGTTGATACGTTTAGTATATAACTTTAGTCCTTGCACTTAACTGTGGTCGTTATTTCATATAGTAAGCAAGAGATTGAACCCTGATCACTAAGATTTCATTGTTCTACTGGTATTTGATATTCATTATAAAAGATCAGATAGAATTATGTTTGTAATCTTTTCCTCTTTGCTCAGGTTGTGTTGGCAGCTAATGACTTGCCTTCCATCAATGATGTAACTTATCCCGAATTGATTGAAATTATATCGAAGGTGATAGAAAGAGAAACAGTTCTAGATTATGATTATTATGCTTTTTTCCCTCTCGTGGCCATCTCTGACATATTGAATGCTAATTTTACCAGTTGAAGGATGAAAGTGGTAAGCTTATCGGTGTTGATACTTCAAATCTTTTGATTGCCAATTCTGGTAATGATTTGCCGGTAAGATATGCTATTTTTGCCTAATGCATCCAAACTTGATAAAGAGCTTTCATTTGGTTATCAAAGTAACAGCCTCTTGTTTTTGCAGGTTATTGATCTTACGAGAGTATCACAAGAGCTCGCCTTCCTGGCAAGCGATGCAGACCTAGTTATTTTGGAAGGCATGGTAGGTTTTTCTCATAATCCAGCAGATTTCAAGTAAAAAATTTTCTTCCTTTGCCTTGTGACTTTGAGTATGCGACAAGAACTGAAATCAAACCCCAGCTATTTGAATAGCATTATCTATAGTCTAACTTGATCATAATCTATTGCTTAGGATTGTGTTAGTGTTTAACTTGTTCAACCTTCATCGTGTATTTGGTGGAATAGGTCAAATGTGCTGCTGGCTATGATTTAGGTTGCTTCTGTGTTTTATGCTCAGATTTAATCCTTGTCAATCAACTGTCTGCAACTAAGATATTCGGTTTCTTTATATGTATATTGCAGGGTCGCGGAATAGAGACTAATCTTTATGCTCAGTTTAAGTGTGATTCACTCAAGATCGGAATGGTAAAAGTTCCTCCTCTATATACATTGCTTTTGCAATATTTCAGGCATTTGCAGAACTTTTATGTAGCTTGACATGTATATTCAATTCGCAGGTAAAACATCCTGAAGTAGCCCAGTTTCTTGGAGGACGGCTATACGATTGCGTTTTTAAATACAATGAAGTTTTGGGTTGATAAGAAGTCATTCAAGACCATATAAAAAGTGCTACTCAGGTCAGCTTGGAACATTATAAAGCTCTCAAATTAGTTTAATAATGAAATGTGAAAGCTAGTTGCATGCCCTTCATTTTTATTTCTACGCAAAATGCATGTAAACTAGGGGATTGGATGATGAAGAAACTCATGCAGGCTTGAGGTACCATCATATTTATATTTTCATTTTTATAATCTGATGAAATTTGAATACCTTGAAGGTAGAGTAACATGTAACAATTGATTCAATTTTCTTTGAACATTTTTTATGGATTTTTTTAAGAGTTCACATAAGTTAAACTTGGAATATTTGCATAAAATAATAATGATAAAATTTAGGGACGATAATGGGCGTCAGTCCCTGTTATGGTATCATCATTTAGTCGATTTTTTTTTTATTAAAATTGTTATTAATTTTTACTTGCATTTAGAGGATTTGTCAAATTAAAATTGTCATTACTTGTTTGTAATAAATCAAAGATATAAAGTTTAAGGCCAAATTCTGGTTTTGGTGCTAAATTTTGGGTTCTAGGCCTTGTACTTTAAGGGTATTTAAAAATATATATATATAGTTGAACAACTTAATGCGTCAATCGAATGTTTTAAAGCTGTTTTGTTATGAAGTTTCACATCAAACACTTAAAGGTAAATAGTAATTTGAGTTAATAATATTATGAAAGTAGATTTAGATTATGTAAAGTTAAAAAGTATAAAGATTGAATTTCAAAACTTCCCAACCATCTTAAAATTTTATATTATGTTTAATTGTGAATTTTCTCTCTTTATTTTACGAAAATTGATTGAATTTGGTAATTATATTTTATGAAACTTGAAAATTAGTCTAAGTAGGTAATACAATTATACTTTCCTCCTAAATTAACATTTAGAAAGTTAGTTAGCAATCGGCATTCGAAATTTATGTGTTTATTAATAGTTGGACTATATATCCATTATTGGAAAGGACATGGACTACATTAAAATACAAGAAATATCTTCTCAATTTCATAGGGGGATGGAATTCATTTTTAAACATTTATTTTTAATTCTTTTCCCAATAGTAGACCGAATATATATTATGAAATCTAATACAAGCAAGAAATCGTAATCCAAATATATGAAATTATAATATAAGTTCTTACAAAATTGAGAAGTCTATACTTTTCTGTTATCTATAAAATTAAACCAATCCTTTTATGACATCTGTCAAATTAAAGTATTTTATTGTATTTTCCTGTGCACACTGAACAAATTTGAAACGTAAAGCAACAATGCGAAAACATGAACACTATATATTTGATAAATTCAAAAGTAATGTAATAAACCTTAAGCGTTGATAGAAAGTATTAAGAAATAAGTCCCCTCAAATTACTAAAGATGTTGATAAAGGTCCTTAATATTTTCTTAAATCTCTCAACTGTCTAACTGTTGAAAAAGGTTAAACAAAGAATATGGAACTGGGAAATTGCCAGCTTAACAATATCAGTATTTGAAAAAACCTTGCTGAGGGTAGGACCCCATGTCAGGGTTCTCTCCTGACTCTAATGAAAGCCTGAATGCTTGAAGAGGCAGAGTACCTCGACGGGTACCTAATAATGCACGTTGTGCATGATTGGATTCGACCCTGACCCTCAACAAACCTTGTCTACCACTATTTTCAGCTTTTGAAATATATATGATCGTAAGGTAACGGAAGAAAGGGAGAATACATATAGGAATGAAAGCAAAAACCTTGGTAAGCAAGAATTTACAATGCGCAGGAATGCGGCACAAGAAATCACTATCTTTGCAACTTCCCTGCAGAGTGCAAGTATACCGACACTGACACAACACTGAAATAACAAGAGAAACATGAGTTTTTACCACAGAGACATAATTGAAGTTTGCCATGCATGAGAAATATCATTATCTGTATGGATATTAAAATGTGGTTGGAGATAACTTACATGGTACCAAGGAAGAAAGCAAGTGTAAGATTAAAGCCAAAAAGAAACACTGAAACAATGGCTGTGAGAAGCATTGCAACCGAAGTAGAATACACCTGCGCAACATTGGAGGTATCTCATTACAAGGAAGTTAACTCATTTCTTAGCTTCAATTGCTCGCTAGCAGGCATCTAATATCATCAGCTACAGATGATTCTTAAATTATTATTACAATCAACTCATTTTAAATAAAGCACCATATTGATAGGTTCCAGCATCAATAAAACTGCCAGATACATATAATGTAACCAGCAGAATAAACAAGTAAATCCATTCATCTTGAGGAAGGACCAGCAATTTCTTTCATTGTTGATTAAATTACATATGTATGTCCATGCAAATGTATGAACATTACTTTTTTGGACAACCATGACAGGGCTAACTCACAAGATTCTTACAATCAGAAAGGCGAATGTAAAAGCGGACAAATGAAGACAACAACTACAGATAAATTTTGCAATCAAAACATACCTTCACAATATTGTTTGCATATTTCATTACCATTGACACTGCAATGCCACTGCAAATGGAACAAATACATAAGCATATTTCACGAAAGCACAAGGAAACTAACAAGTCAATACTTAGCTGGTTCCTCACCGGAACAAGGAAAAGGATGTCTAAAGAATATAAGCTATCATTGCAAAAAGAATATATACTTATGGTATAGATGTCAGAGATTCTAATTATTTCTGGCTGTAGTTTAGCTATAGCAGTGACGATTGACGTGAAGAGTTAGTTTGCGGAACTTCAGATGGTTAAGGATCATGAGAGTGGTAATGATAATGGCTTTGTAGCTCATTGCATTTTGAAACATGCTATTCTGACAGTTAAAAATTTTATGTTGGTCTAAGAAATTTTCTACAGTTCATAATTATTCTCCAATAACAAACTTTAATTCCTCATAACTACCAGGAAAAAATAGTAAGATCTTCCTAAATGCAACGAATATGACAAAACAACGAATGGAGTCAGCAGCGAGTTTCCGGCAAACAGATCAAGTCAGAAAGGAGAATGTAAATACCTGAGTGCATGGTTAAGGATCATGAGAGTCGTAATGATTGAGTATCCATGGAAGAAACCCTCATATGGATGCATTTATAAGTAATGAGTCGTATCTATGTTCCATAGACATACATACATGACATGCAAAGTCAGTGATAATTTCTAAGATAGATACCAGAAACAAATTAAGAGGCTCATATTACTTGTTCTTGACAGCATCGAAATCTTGTATCAGTATTGCTACAGCATTGAAGGCCATTCCAAAGATATACAACCAGAAATTCTGCACATTTATATTCCTTGATGGGCGCTTCTTAATTATAGCCTGGTAGCAGAGAAAGGAAATAAACAACATGAATGCCTATAACAGTTAAGGATTTTACTAGTTGCACTCTGCAGAAGTTCTGTGTGCCTTTTAATTGAATCAATACTTTTTCAGAGATCAAGTAGAATAATAAACCAAATAAATTCAATAGGACCATATCCGGCAACAACAGTTAAACATCTCAACAGTAAATAATATTCTAAACATGTTGCAGCTAAAAAAGAAAGAAAAGAAATTGCAATGAGTATCTCAAAAAATTAACCTCAGTGTACACTCCTGCAAATCCACTCAAAAGGGCCATCACCTGCAAAGTATAAAGATATCAATTATAAAAAATTTGAACTTTGAAGTGATAAATCAATTTATTTTTCTCCATCACTGGACGAAAAGAACTTTCGACTTTTTTGCAACTTACAATGGCCATTATCCAACCTTGCAAAGGTGTTTGAAGAACGTGGTCAGAACTGCAAAAATTAATGCCACTTAGTAAAGCATAGCTGAATGATAAATTTAGCATAAAACTTATAACATTCCAAATTAAGAAAAGCAGCCCCCACCTTCATTGAGCCGAATGGCATGTAATTGAGATATCGAATGCCATTTCAAATATGGGACGTATAACCATATAAAACATAAAGCTAGAAATTCTTAAATAGTTCTCTCTCAATTTTAGAAATTTACCAAGATGCAATAGACGCATCCATCGCTTAAACAAAGGCAATCTCCAATGTCAACAAGTTTGTATCAAGTAACAAGCATGTAATCGAAGAAGATCTATGGATCCATCCAATCAAGGGAATAATTAGGAAGGTTCTATCAGTCTTACTGAGAGTTTAGCTGTGCTGTGGTGCAGCCAGCACATAGAAGAATGAAAGCTGCCCACTGAATCTCACTTAATCTGAAATAAAAAATCAATTCGAGCAAAATAGATGGAATCCAAAAAGTCAAGGAGTATCTTCTATTAGAATGTGTATTAGATTTACTTCATAAAACTTAGCATAACTGTCATTTTCCATTGTCATGCTATGCTATACTGAATGCTCAGCAGACATTATCCATGAAATATTTTCACAGGTCTTTGCAAATTGTTTCCAAGAATTGGAAGACTCCAACAAGCATGGTTAATAAAGCTTACTTTCTCTTAAGGATAATACGATAAAGAACACCAGTACTGATAATATTCAGGTTCTTTAGTATCTGATAACCCGGAGCATCAACATAGGCAAAGATGTAATACAGCAACATAAAAGTGAAAATCAGATACAAGTACATTATGGAAAATAAAACCAAAATAACATTACTCACAAGACAAACAAAAATCAGAATCCACCTGTAGCAAATTCTTGACAAGATATAGTAAAGCAGGAATGGGATAAACAATAATTTCATCAAGGGTTGTACTCAACCTAGTTCAATGATAGATAGAAGGAAAAATATATGTCAACAATTCCCATTATTAGAAAAAAGGATGTACTTAAGAGATCACAGGTAAAAGATCACATGTTATCTTCGGTAACACCTTCACTATTCCATAATCTTGCTAAGGCTGCAAGTGACAAGGCACATTTCAAAGTCTCCACCTGATTCCCAACAACAAAGTAGGTCATTCCCGTGGGCATCATGTCAAGTCAATAACAGGATGATCATTTAACTCACCAAAAAGTTCGCCGTAGCAACACTATACTCATAGTTCCCAGCTCTCTTTGACCAGACAATTAGTATAGCATGTGAACTTGTAAGAAAATTCAAAGCAAGTGTAACAACTGTCCTACTCGAGAAAAAGATATATTCAAAATGCATCTTTTCAGTCCCTTCTTTCATATTTGAGCCTAATAGTTACTAAATTAATCAAGTTCAAAAGCTGTTCTTACTTGCTTTGCCACTTGGCCTGTTCCCTTGTAGGTACATTACTTAAAGAAGCTGCATATTAATGGAAATTATAACAAAAAAAAAAGAAAAGAAAAGAAACTCGTGATAAAACTTGTGCAATGGAAATTGCAGTGCACTCATATATGATCATTAACTAAAACATACATACTTGGAAATCCTTTGCCTCGTGCATTCTCAACGTCCTCACTTATCGTTTCCACTTCATTATCCTACAAGTCGCAATTCATTCAAACGGAGGCCTCACAAACACAAATTCAGGAAAAAAAAAATTGAAAAAAACTCACATCTACGCAAGTAGACAGTACATCTTCAATTAACTAGATGAAAAATTAACCACATTGTTAAAATAAATTAACTATAATATGAAAAAGAAATTAATTTAGAGTTCTTTATTCCTGTATATGAGCATAAACGACAATTAAATTGCATTTTTTTTTTGACGAATTTTAAGAAGAAAATCGCCGTCAGGTGCTCAGAACAAACTAAACGAAAAGGAAAATTCGCTGATGCCGTTTGATAATAGTGAAAAAAAGAATACCTCATCTTTGATTTTGCGATACTCCATTTTCGAAGCAGCTCCTAGCAGATCTCACCGTTCTGCTTCTAACTCTGCTTTTTTTTTTTTTAATTATTATTGTGTAATATATTATATAGGTTAATGTACCATTTGGTACCCGAGTTTGGCTTTAATGTTCAATTTGGTACCTGAGTTTTTTTGTCTCAATTAGTACCTAAGTTTGGCTTCAATATTCAATTTGACACCTATATATCAAATGACATCATGTATCCCAACGAATGTTTGACATGTGTGCTATAATAAAAGTAATATAGGTACTTAATTGGAAAAAAGAACTTAGATACCGAATTAAATATTAAAGCCAAATTTAAGTGCTTAAATCGGACAAAAAGCTCAATATCATATTGAAAAAATACAAATACCAAATTGAGATAAAAAAACTCAAATGCCAAATACTATTAACCCTATCATATACAAATGCTTTGATTCACAAATTGTCCCATAAATTAGATAGGTTATACTTCTCGAGTAAAATGAGATAAAATGATAGTTTAGGTGCGAAAGAAAAGCTTTAAGCACTAAATTAAGAATTGGATATAATTTACAAGCCAATTTGCAAATAAAGTTTTTTTTTTAAAAAAAATGATAAAAAGGGGCTAACTGCATTAGAAATTTTATGATTCCTATTCTAAATTAGTTTTTAAATTTTAAATCATTCTAATTGCTTTCTTTAAAAGTATCACCTTTTCCTTTTATTTAACCATTTGATTAGATGTTAAATATTAGTTTAGATCTAATATAGAATATATTTAATAATATATATATACTTATCGCACGGATAATTTAAATTTGAAATGTCAAAAAAGAATCTTCTTGAATTTTAACATCACTATTTATTTTTTTAACACGCTATAATCAAGTTATTTATGTAATAAATACACACTAGTCTAGAATTTAATTTTGTGTGCTTTAAGTATGCTTTCCATCAAATCCGAGGAATTTAACGTTCAAACCGATGATTAGGTTAGCAGAAAAATATGATTGATAAACCATTAATAGTTTGAGGACTAAAGTAAAAGATTAATATCATTTTTTTTTTGTTTCTGTAATCCATAGGCCAATGACTTAGATACAGCCCATCATTTTTCAAGGTTTTTAAAATTAGATCATGGCTTGAATTGGTTAACCATAAATTCTTGGTTGGATTAGTTTGGTTCACTCAATTAAATAAATATTTAAAAAATTTTAAAAATAGAGAAAATTGATTTAACTATCAATTCAATTAGTCCGACCGTCCAATTCAACTAATTCAAGCGATTCATGAATCAATCGGTTCCATCCCTTATTTCAGAGCAATACCTCAATTAGTTCTTAGTCCGAACGACCGGATTAGTCTGGTTTTTAAAAATGGTGCATTTTCACCCAAAAATGAATTTCGGCATCATACTAGTTTACTAGTGTTTTATATATGAAACTTCTTTTTGTCAAATTATTTAATCAAATTCTGTTTTTGATCCTTTATTTTGTTTAAATTTGAGGTTCAATCTATATAATTTGACATAATTTGATCTTTTACTTTTGTAATATCATTGGTTAGTGTAAATAGCCGACGTTGTTAATCATTCTGTTTAAAATATTGGCATAGTTTTAAAAAAAAAAACTTCCAACAAAAAAGAATACGAATATGATGAGCTAAGAGTGTTTTTAAGTTAAAAAAATTCATGTCAACATTTTAATCAAAATAGTTAATAATATTAACTATTTAAATTAATAATGACATTATAAAAATAAATGGATAAAATTATGTCAAATTAAAATATATACAATATATCTCTTGCATAATAAAAGGACGAAATTCATAATTTGACCTTTTATTTATCTTTTAAGTAGATTTGATAATTTTAGACAAAATACAAACAAGATGATACTTAGTAAACACAAAGTTAACAAAGGTACTGGTCTAACAGTAAAGAACTTGGTTTGATTTAACACATCAATTCATTCCAGTTGGAGTTGTTTTTGTGTGTATCATTCAAGATTAAAATTTGAGGTTTTTTTTTAGTGAGGTCATTATCGGTTTAGATCATTTTGAGTTCGAATCAATTCAAATTTAAGTTAAATGATTCAAGTTATTAATTTTTATACATCTTTTATGGTCAAATAATTAATCAACTTAAGTTTTCATGTTTGGATCAATTTCAAAAACTTGAACTTTGGCAGGGATTTTTCTGCTTCAACTTTAGCATATTTAGTAATTGACCCCTAAATTGTATCTTAATTTTCAGATTGATCCTTAGTAAATAAAACTTTTAAGTCCATGGAAATTAGAGTACTAATAAAACCACAAATTTATAATACAATCCAGGTATTATAAATATAATGTAGGTAATCTTATTGCTATATTTACATTATTTTCTCATTAATTCATACAAACAGGCCTATAGCATTATAAACCAATAACAAAGAACCTTTCCATGACCATTTCTTCGGTGACGGGAGTCCGGGTGACATCGGAGGAACCGAAACTGTTAAGCCGAAAAAGTTTCATTGTGGATATTCCGTCTTCCAGTTTTGCTGTACAATCTGCCAACGGTATCATATAATTAGAAGGTTAGAAACATTTCGCGAAAAGATGATGCGGACCTGATTTTACGAACTCTAATCGCTAGTCTAGCAGTATTGAAAAACAAGCCTACTTAAGTCTATATCTTAAGTTCTATCGATGATGCAACACAAATTCTTCGGAGCTTTTTGATTCATTCTCATTTCCATACACATTACATGCAGGATAGGAGATAGTTCATTGATTGTGCATCGAAATTATTGAGTTTTCTAATGCTTTCTCAGTTCTTCACCGTAACTTCTAATGTATCACAATAGTTAAAAGCCATTTGAATTAGTAAATTAGATAGAGGTGAAGCCACAGCATGTGCTTTTACGAGTAAACCGTTACAGACCATTTGAAATTTTGGGCTAAAAGCTAGTCGGAATGCCATTTCGGAAGATATCAAGACATGAAAGGGCGTATATAATCCAAAGATACCTGTACAAGGTGATCTATTTTACCGGTGCTTCAACTGTCCCGGAAGTTATTGAGACATGAAAAGAACATATATAGCCTAAAGGTACCTGTACATGATGTGTGTGGCCAGCAATTATTGAGAACCCGGCACATCTCTTATGCTCATATTCAGACTGTTTCTCATGGGTCGTCTACCAACTCCTGCATTGCCTTTTTGCATCATAGCAACAAATTCAGCATAGTCGATTCTTCCATCCTGAAATAAAGCAAATGTTGCAGAACATTTTAATAAAACGAACCGAAAACAAAACAAAAGATTATTCGAATGAGAACTTGCTTTGCCAAAACCCCACTGCTTTGGTTTAATGTAAAATGACATGGTGTCATCAATGTCAAGTCATAGACAAAATTTAGGACCTGTAAACAGCGGGATGGTGACGTACTCGGAAACTCTACATTGTTGTTATCAGTACCATGTTCAACCATATAAGAAATCAACTAATGTAATGACCTGAACATCAAGGTACAAAATGACTTACGGTATCTTGATCGACTTCTTGGATTATATCCTCGAGTAAAACATTTGTCATGTTAAGCTCGGCACTAACTTGTTTAAGCTCACCAATCGTAATATAGCCACTTTTATCCTTATCAAAGTATTGGAATGCTGCAACGAGATGTTCCTCGCGCTCTAGCTTATTAAGGTGAATTGTTGCAGCTATAAATTCACCGTAATCGATGGTCCCGCTATTGCTCACATCAGCCTTACCACACGAATAACATTATAAGCATAACAGCCACATAATTGTGCAAAAAAAGAATCTCGAGGGGACAAAACTGCTGCATCTCTCGCAAATTCAAACAAACATGTAACCAGACATTTAGACCAAAGGAAGAAGAAGCAATACGAAACGAAAGCTTGAAAAATGAAACAATTATTTAGATATCTGCTTCATAAACAAACTTACTGCATTCATAAGGTCCTGAATCTCTGTATCTTTCAAGGTGGCACCATATCTTTGCAAACCGGCTTTGAGTTCATCAAATGTGATAGCACCGCTCTTACCAGTATCCATAGCTGTAAATATTTCTCGCAAACCAGCAATCTCCTCCTCAGAGAGGCTTTCAGCTATTACCTGATAGCACAAAAGGGCAGAGCTTTATCTGTCACAAATGAGTCTGATTGCATTAACTCTAAAAGGAGCGTGCTTAAGGCCATCATGAAATTCCATAGTTGTTAAGACAGAACTCTAAACATTCGTACGTAACACACACATACAGATTCTTCATCATATTACAAATAAATCTTGAGAATCTTACCCGTAAAGCCATCTTCTTTAATTTATTCATTGACGAGAATTGCTTGAGGCGAGAAAGTATTGCCGGATCCAGTGCCTTATCCGGGGCAACCCCATTTTTACAAATCCAAGGATGACCTAAATGATTCAAAAAGAAATGGAGAAGGTGCATAAATATAATAAATAATAGTACTTATTGCTTTGTATCAAGGTTCAGAACATTCGTGACCATCAAACAGATAATAATAGAGAGCTAATATGCATGACATACATAATACTTCATGAGCTGTCAACCGTTCTGAAGGGTAAATGCACAACATCTTCCGGATTAGATCCTTTGCGCTATCGGATATTAGGGGCCATGGGTAAGAGCTAAAGTCAATATGTCCTTTTAGCACAGCAGCGAAGATTCCTTGTATTGTTTCTGAAGTACATACAGAGTGGTAGGTCCGTAAGTTTATTAGACATAGAACTACTTGAAAAGTGATCCCGATGCAGAGTCGAAATATCAAAAATACCTGCCCAAAACGGTGGCAAGCCACATAGCAATATATAGATTATAACTCCTGCAGACCATATGTCTGCTTCAGGTCCATAATGTTTGAGGAGTACTTCAGGAGCGACATAATACGGGCTTCCAACAACATCGCTAAAGATTTCCCCTGAAGTAGTAAAGCACACATTAAGTTAAACAGCTTGAATTTCGAAATGACATTGGTTTTATTACAAACTAAATGTTATCTCTTTAACTACTTGGTGTATGCTCCACCTACTTAAGTTGCTTCAAATTCAGTAAAAGTTAAGAACATTCGATTGATTACCGGGATTAAAGAAGGCCGAGAGTCCAAAATCAATGGTCTTGAGTGAGAAATCATCATCCTTGTTAACCAACAAGAAATTCTCAGGCTTCAAGTCTCTATGCATAACCCCGAGTGAATGGCAAACCTCAATAACACCAACAATAATCTTAGTCAACTCAGCTGCCTTACTCTCACTGTAATGCCCTCTCTGGATAATTCTATCGAACAGTTCGCCTCCGGAGCAAAACTCCATCACGATATACACATATAAAGTATCCTCATAAGCGCCTTTAATCGACACAATATTCTTATGACCAGCCAAATGATGCATAATCTGAATCTCCCTCCTAACATCCTCCACATCCTCCTTGCGAATCAACTTCCTTTTTGATATTGACTTACAAGCATATTCAATCCCAGTCGAAATCTCGGTACATAAGAAAGTAATCCCAAACTGTCCTTGTCCTAATTTGCGGCCAAAAGTGTAAAGCTCATGGATATTAGGGGTCTTACGGCCTAAAACAAAATGAGCTTGGTGATCAAAGGCTTTTCTCATGGTGTTAGCTGTGGGGCTGATGGATGGAGCCAAATTGGTACCAATGGTGGTATTGTAGCCCTGAAAATGATTATTACCCTTGAAAGATCCAAGGCATGTATTTCCCATGAAAACAATCACAGTAGTATTTTCCTCATCCAGTTATATCTCAAATATTACACTGAAAAAAAGAAAATAATAATGTAAAATTCCATGCAGAAACCAAAACCTTAAGCATCAAAAGAATCCCATATCAGATAAGAAAGGAAAAAAACCATAGCTATCATAAACATACATAAACAATATCAAAGCCATAAATATCAAAGGAACTAAGCCAAGCCCAAAAATCCAGCAAAAAAGAATAAAATTTTCATATGAAAACATGCATAATAGTATCAAGATAACAATAAAAATAGAGGAAGATCAAAGTACCAGTTTCAAATGAAAAAAATGAAGAAAGGCAAAATGAAATAGGAGAGAGTCAAACAAGGAAATTGCTAAAGTGGATGAATATATTTAAATCCTAAATTCATCCATGCTAGTGGGTTCTTTTTCTTTTTCCTTTTTTAATTTTTTTTTTTTTTTTTTTTTGCTGTTGCTTACTGCTTAGATACATAGAATAAGAATATGAAGTGCTTCATAAGCCAACTATTTCTCCCCTTTTGTTTTGAAAAACAACTTTTTTTTCTTCTTCTTACAAACATCCATGGATTAAAATCTTGTGTAATGAAAGTAACCAGCTTTTGGTTTCCTCTGTTTTTTTTTCTGCTACAAATATTTTGGATTAATAGCACTAAAAATTCTAAAATTTTGTGATAAATCTCAACAGAACTCATGAGTTAAATTGTAAAAATATGTATAGTTATTCTATAAACCTTAAAAGTTTTTTCCTATGTTTGTCTTTTATTATATCCACATGTGACATGTCTATATATTTACAATTTAATTTAAATATACATCTATAAAATAATATTATTTCAAAATTTGGAACTAATTTAAAATTTAGATGATAACTGAAACTGTTTGGTATTGTTAGCTCAGAATTTGGACTTTAAGTGAATTTAAAAATATTTGTTTTCCTTAATATTTCTTAATATCAAATAATAACATTAAGCCTCAACCAAATTTGAGTTGGAAATAGATGAAACCCCTAAACAAAGACTTGAACTGGATACTTAGAAGATAATAGAACACCTGGCGGATTCAAGGTTTGACCTCAAACTGGTGAAATCACAACACTAGACTTTGTAGTTAGTTGATTGGTCCGTGTGATATTCAAGGGAGTAAAAGATCAGCAGGTCTACGACATGTCTTAAAGCTTGTTTTGCCCAATTATGAAAAACAAAACGCTTAATACATCTTTTAGTCCTTAAAACATACCATTTTCTCACTTTAGTCTTTTTTTTTCCTGATCTAGCTTTATGTTCTTTTTTACGTAAAAAAGACTGGTTGAGGTTTTCATCTACTATCTTTTTGCTAAGTGAGAGATGGTGATGTCACAATAATGCTATTATATGAATATTTTAAAAAAGCTTAAAAAAGAAAAATATAAACAAGAAAAATTATTAAAAAAAGTTATAAAGACAAAAATTAAAAAGTATAAAAAAAAAAACCCTTAAAAACTGCCCATTTTTGCTCCTTAGCACAATATTGAGCTTGAATTCTAGGTTCAAATTGGGCTTTTGATACACTGAGAGCGATGAGCCTGTGATGCGGAACCCAACAGTCAACGCTTGTGCCGCTGTTGTTGTGGCTCCGTCTTTTGGTTTTGTTGATGCACAAGCCGTGATTGTTCTAGGCAGTGTGGGTGTAGATGTTGGCACATCTTATTCCACATCTAAGGGCTAAGGCAGATGTGTTTTACTTTATAAGATTTACCATTTTTTTTAATTGAGAATATTATTTGAGTTAATTCACCAACAAAATTTATAAATATGATAAAAGATTAATCTTTGATATTGTTAGAGTTGTGTGACTCAAATTTCTGTTAAATAAAATAAGAAATTATTTGCAAGTTAAGTTAAACAAAATACATTTTATTTTCAGAAGATTTAGTATTTATTAGTATAATATATTTAGTATTTATTATTTGACCTACGAATTTAGTCTATAAATATGCTTTTTTACAACATTAGAAAAAACACCTATTAAATATTAGAACTCATAACACTTTTGAAAAATTTTGTATTTACGTTTTGAGGGTTTATTCATCTTTCGAGTTTCGGGGTTTAGTTTTTATCCCCATCTTTTGTACCTTTCGTTCTTTTGCCACTATAGTAAAATTATCTTTGCCTATAGTTTTTTATCCTCTTTGGACTGGTTTTTCCATTTTAAATTTGCGTGTTCAATTTCTCAATTTCTTCTACTAATTTTACTTATTCGTTGCTTAATCAGGTCGATTCCCAACAAGTAGTATCAGAGCTAGTTTAATTTTCGTAAATCAGCTTGTTCAGAGATGGTAACTAATGGTCACTAAACAAACTATAATTATGCCTCTAACTAATGGTCACTTGTGTTTTGACTCGTAGGAATCCCTAAATTATGTTAATGTCTCTTTTGAGAGTAAGATCAACTGACCCTATGTTGATTAATTGAAATCTCTTTTTAATTAAAACCTCTATTGTCACATTAACTCGATCTATAGACTCCCCTATTAGATTCGGCTCTAATTCGGTAGATTTATGTCGTCCTATATCTAGGATTACATGCAACTCCACTCAATTATGCTAGATCTACTCTTAAACAGAGACTTTTGCTCCACTGAAATAAGCACATTAAACATGAATCAACATCTTGAAAATATTAAAACACAAAATAAGCATACATAATTGAGAACAAGAATCAAATATTTATCATGTAAATAAGAAATTAAATAATAAGATTCATCATAGGTTTCATCTTCCTTAGGTATCTAGGGAATTTAGTTCATAATCTGGAATGGAAACATCTCAAAATTAGGATAACAACAAGATATAAAGAAACTCAATAAAACTTCGAAGGAATGGGGATCTTCAATCTTGAAGGAGATCCACTTTCGAGTTGATTCCGATGGCGTTCTTCGAGTCTTTTCTTCGATCTTCTCTGCGTGTCCCCTTAGGTCTTCTTCTAATTGGTATTTATAGACTTTAGAATGCTCAGAAAGCCTAAAAATTGAGTTTTTCCGCGTATCTGGGAAATAGGTTGCGAATCGACACAAGCTGGCACATGAGCGTGTGGCCAGCCCGTATGGAAATGCCCAGGCCGTGTGGATACTGAAAACAGCTCTTTTTGTTCGATTTTGGCTTGTTTTTTTGCTCTTTTCACTCTGCTATGCTCACCTAAGTATAGAAATATGAATTTAAAGGATTAGGAGCATCAAATTCACTAATTTACATAATAAATCATCCAAAAACGCATCAAGAATGAGATTAAGAATATGTTACTTTTATGGCTTATTAAATATCCCCACACTTAAACGTTTGCTTGTCCTCAAGCAAAATCCTCAACTCAGAATTAAAATTAATCTTTCTCAACTTATAATTCTTATCAATAATGTTTCGAAATAATTCACAAATAATCATACATTGATAATTCAACTAAAAGAGCACTAAAGATTCAAACAAGCCAAGTCGAGCATTTTTTAAGCATGAAAACATAGTATTTCCCTTTATCTAAGTAATTATCTTTAATTCAAAATCGACAAGAATCAACTTCCTCACTAAAGGTTACTCAAATCACTCGAAGTGTTTAAGGTTCAAGAATAAGCACTCAATAGTCAAACAAGAAAAGTCATTACCATGGGTTTAATCCATTGGGCATTTGTGACAAAGGTCTACCAACCTGGCACGAAATTGTCTGTCTCTCTGACACGAAACTAGGGTTTTTAGGTTAGGTTAAACTAAATCTGGGTGGCGGCAACCTTTGTAGCAACAGCTCAAACAAGACTCAACCAACGAAAGCGGAGCAGATATCAACCAAATCCTGCAAAATGGAAAGAGGTTTTGCTGATCTAGCAATAGAAGATGAAGAAGAAGTAGTACTGCAATTTCAATCTGAGACAAACCTGGAAGCAGAAGAACAAAGCTTTAGCTTGGTGGGATTTTTTTAACGGCAAGCATCATCCACTTCCCAGCAATGAGGAGTACTTTGGCAAACTTATGGCATCCGGTAAGAGGCATTCAGATTAGAGATATTGGGGAAAAACGTTTTCTATTTCAATTTTATCATATTATGGATATGAATCGGGTTTTAAAAGGGGCACCATGGACTTTCAATAATCATCTTTTGATTTTCCATAAGATCCAGAAGGGGGAGGATTCTTTCAAGGTCCCCCTAATTTTTACGCCCTTATGGGTTCAGATTCACGATATCCCAGTGGGGTTCTTCTCTGAAAATCTGGCAAGGCAAATAGGGGAGTTTTGGGGGGAATTAATTGAATATGACATTTCTGACCTGGAGGGGTGGAGGAACTTCATGAGAATCAGAGTAAAACTAGATGTAAGGAAACTTTTAAAAAGGAAAAAGCAGGTGTCTTTTGCAGGAACAGTCTCTTACATCCGATTCAAGTATGAATGTTTGACCCTCTTCTGTTTCTATTGTGGTCGGCTTGGCCATAGTGATTCTTACTGTGAAGCAAAAATGTTATCAGGTGTGGAAGAGGATAATATAGGTTGGGATTTATCTTTAAAAGCACAATTAAGTAGAGCAATGGCTATGAGCAGCATATGGTTACGTGAAGAAGCCAATGGACAGATTACAAGTGGAAGAAATGGCCAATTTGTAAAGAAAATGATGTGGGAAGCAAGAATTCCGTTAAAAGCCGAAGCCTCAATTGATCCAGTTTTAGGTTTAAATTTGAAAGGTAATTGCCATTTGTCATCCTCACAAGGGAGAAATTTTTTAGATGAACAAGCTCTTGAAGCAATGGAGCATGATCTAGAGGAAAGTGTCCTTGTTGGTCAGGAAGGAAAAAAAAAAGACAGCGAGGAGAAAGTGATGCACAACCAACCAGGGATAACAAAAATAAAGGAGCTGTGCAAAGGAGTCTAGCAGGAAATGATCATTTATTATCAGAGGCCGCCAAAAGGCAAGCCGACCGGTCGCAATGAAAATTTTAAGTTGGAATGTCCGGGGTTTGGGGAACCTACGGACTACTCGAAGGCTTCGGCAAACGCTGAAGACTCATAATCCCCAACTGGTCTTCTTTATGGAGACAAAAATAAATAGAAGACAGATGGAACGAGTTCGCAAAAGTTATGGTTTCCTTAATGGTTTGGAAGTGGATCCTGAAGGTTCAAATGGTGGGTTATGCCTGGCCTGGAAAGAAAATGTTTCCATATCAGTTCAGAGTTTTTCGAGAAGGCATATTGATGCTCTAGTGGAAGACCAAAACACAGATCAAAAGTGGAGATTTACTAGTTTTTATGGCTCTCCTTACGCAAATGAAAGAGAGGAATCTTGGCAACTACTAAAAAGTCTGCATTGTGAAGATGAACAATCCTGGTTTGTTTGTGGTGATTTTAATGAAATTATGTATGGATTTGAAAAAAAAAGTGGACTGCCCAGGGAAGAGAAAAGAATGGAAGATTTTCGTAATACGCTACAGGAATGTCAACTGTTTGATATAGGCTATTCAGGAAGATGGTTTACATGGGAAAGAGGAAATTTACCAGAAACAAATATTCGAGAACGCCTTGATAGAGGAGTGGCTAATACAAACTGGATATCCATGTTTCCAGAAGCAAATATAATACACTTGGTGCATTCAACATCTGATCACTGCCCACTTTTAATTTCCACAGAAAAAGAAGAATGAATAAAGAGACGTGAGACTTTTAGATTTGAAGCATGGTGGGTCCTAGAAGAAACCTTTGAAGCAGAAGTCAAGTGTATATGGGAATCAAATCCAGGTGATTTAATGAAAAAATTCGAGTATCTGAAACAGAGGTTGAAACGATGGGCTACAAGGATTGGGACGGCCAGAAATTGAAAAAAGAAGGCACCGACTTCAAAATTGGCTAACCTACTGGAAGCAGAAAGAACTGATGACAGTCTAGCAAAGATGATTGACACAAAGGTACAACTGAACTTCGAGATTGATAAAGACGAGAGCTACTAGGAGCAAAGAGCTAGAGTAAACTGGTTAAAACTGGGGGACAGAAACACAGCCTTTTTCCACAGTATGGCAACACAGAGGCGAAGGAAAAACAACATCTAGAAGTTACAAAACAATGACGGTAGAGAAACTGGGGACCAACAAGAAATGGCAGAATCTGCAAGGGCATATTTCCAAGATTTATTTAAGGCTGGAGGAATAGACGATTCTGAACATCTCCTAAATGGTGTCGAGAAAAGTATCTCTGAAGAGGACAACAGATCTCTCATGAAGCCATACACACAGGAGGAGATCTGGAATGCTTTGGCAAGCATGGGACCTACAAAAGCGCCAGGAGAAGATGGTTTCCCGGCAATATTCTTTCAAAAACTTTGGCATATAGTGGGAGATGAAGTCTCAACTTATTGTCTCGAACAGCTCAATGGAGATATGGAGGTTAGTCAAATCAACACCACACACATTGTTCTTATTCCTAAGAAAAGAAACCCAACCAATTTTTCCCACTTTCGTCCAATAAGCCTTTGTAATGTAATTTATAAAATAATGGCCAAGGCAATTGCGGATCGTTTTAAAGGGGTTCTGGAAAAATGCATTGATAAAGCACAAAGTGCTTTTGTGCCAGGAAGATTAATCTCAGACAATGTGTTGGTAGCTTACGAAATCCTCCACACCTTGAAACGGAAAAGATGGGGAACAAAAGGGCTAATGGCTGTTAAACTAGATATGAGTAAAGCATATGACAGGGTTGAGTGGGGTTTTCTAGAGAAAATGATGAGCAAAATGGGATTCAACCCTAAATGGATTCATTTGATCATGAAATGCATATCAACTGTTTCTTATTCAGTGGTTCTGAATAATCAGGCAGGAAATTTCTTCTCCCCAACGAGAGGCCTACGACAAAGTGACCCGCTAAGCCCATTTCAATTTCTGATTTGTGGAGAGGGTTTATCCAGTTTAATAAGAGTGGCACAGCAAGAAGAAAATCTCAAAGGCGTAAAAGCAAGCAGAAGAGGACCTCAAATTTCACACTTACTATTCGCAGATGACTGCATTACCTTTGGAGAAGCGACAGAAAGGGGAGCTGGCCTTTTAAGAAGAATATTACAAGAGTATAGAAGATGCTCAGGGCAGATAGTAAATTTTGAAAAATCAACTGTCTTCTTTAGCTCTAATACAGGGTTTGAGGATAAGAGAATGGTTTCCCAATTGTTAGGTGTACGAAGCTCAAACGACCCTGAGAGTTATTTGAGATTACCAAACATGTGGGTAGAAGTAAAAAGGCGGCGTTCCAAATCCTAAAGGATAGATTCAAAAAGAGAATTGACAATTGGAGCACACGACATCTATCACAAGGAGGAAAGGAAGTTTTTATAAAATCCGTTCTTCAAGCTATCCCTACTTTTTCAATGGCCTATTTTCTACTTCCAAAATCATTATGTTTCGACCTTGAAAAAATAATTGCAAAATTTTGGTGGCAAAAAGGCCATGGCCAAAGGGGTATTCATTGGTGCATGTGGAATAAGCTTTGCATTTCAAAAGAACAAGGAGGCATGGGCTTTCGTAGGCTCGATCACTTCAACATAGCGTTGTTAGCCAAACAGGGTTGGCGAATTATTAATTACCCCAATTCATTGTTAGCTCAAGTTTTAAAGGCGAAATATCGGTTTTTACCAATGCACAGTTGGGAAATTCACCTTCTCTTACCTGGAGGAGTGTTTGGGCAGCAAAAGGGCTACTGGAAAATGGACTATGCTGGCGAGTTGGCAAAGGGGACCAGATCTCTATTTGGGAAGACAGATGGATCACAAGTGGTGAAATTATCAACAGTAGCAAAGGCGGGGAAAATACAGAAATCAAGTTAGTAGCAGATCTTATTGAAGTATCAACACGAAGATGGAAAAGAGAGGTAATCGAGAATACCTTCCCAGAACATATTGCACTGAAGATCATGCAAATTCCGTTGGTAGATGAGGCTCATGAAGACTTTAAGGTTTGGCGTGGAGAACATACTGGGGAATTTACAGTAAGAAGTGCCTACCAACTATTACAGCAGACTACTCTGAATCCTAGTGAATTATTATTACAGGCCAAAACAAAAAATTTCTACAGGAAATTATGGAACCTACAACTTCCATCAAAAATCCTAATTACTATATGGCGCATCTCTTGGAACTTTATCCCGAACTTCAAGAACTTGAGACTGCGTTGAGTAGTTAGTGACAGCTCATGCCCTCGGTGTCGGAATGCAGAAGAGGATTGTGATCACGTTTTCAGACAGTGTCCTGTAACAATAGAAACGTGGCGGATTCTTAATCTTTCATGGGTCATTGACCCTAATATTATTGACCTATGAGACTGGCTTACCTGGGTGTTTGACAATGGTAGCAACATGCAATGCCGAGTCATTTGCTGTGCCATATGGTTTATGTGGAACTCCAGAAATCAGTACATACATGAGAGGAACACAATAACAGGGAGGGAACTGTCAATAAAGATCCAGAGTTATATAGCCGAAATCGACAGATCGAGTGACAGAAAACATACCTACGATGTTAATGCTAGTCAGAGACAACAGATGCAAGAGACAGAGGTGACCATTCTCGTTGACGCAGCCTTTGATTCCAAAAATGCAACCTCAGCCTCAGGCTTGGTAGCGAAGGGTGCTAATAACGAGTGGCTTGCTTCGAAGTCGATCATCCACTCCGCAGTAGCATCACTGTTTATGGCAGAAGCACATGCAGGTTTACAAGCAGTAAAATTAGGGATCTCTTTGGGGTTTAAATCCATAACCATCCTAGGAGACTCTAAAACGACCATTAATATGTGCAATTCAACAGGAAGAGACAAGTCAGTTCTAGGGGCAGTTATTAGAGATATTCAAAACCACAAAAGATCCTTTCGGGAAAGTCTCTTTCGTTTCATAAGCAGGAGAAATAACAGTGAAGCCCACACAATAGCAATGAAAACTCTAAGAACTGGTGAGGAAATTTACCTGGAAGAAAGGTCTTTCTCCAATCGCCAGCGCAGAAGAGAGGTGAACGGTGATCGCAATCCAGACTGAATGATTTTTGCAGAATATTGGAAGAAGAAGAGATAGCCGAATTTCAAAATATTCTTGGTAAATGGCTATTAATTGTTTAGTAGGCATCGGAAATAAGGAAGGTCAGACATTTATGGAAAGCCAGCTAATTACCATCGATTGGAGAGAAAGCTTTGATGAGATGTTATGTTTATCTTTTACTTTTCTAGAACTTTTCACCGTCTTTACTGATTTCTATTTTTTATCTGTTTGGGAGGTCTCTTTTGGACCTTGGTCTGCTGGGTCAAGACGTGGGCCCATTCCAAAAAAGAACCACCTCATTGATATGTTGTTTAAATTGTTTTTGTAATAATAAAGTCCAATCGGTTCTACATCAAAAAAAAAGTCATTACCATAGGCTTGCATGAAAATCAAATCTCCACCACTATAAAATGATATGATACACAAATCAAAAGATCTTTAAGAGGTTGTAATGGGGCTTAGGTCAAGGGTGTGGAGAAATACCAAAAAAAAGGTTAAAATCGAGATCGAATTGATAAATTACCAATATAGAAAAACAAAAAAATATTGAATTAAAAAAATTACATCAATCGAAAACTATTCAAGATTAAAAATGAGCTTCTTCTTAAAATATGAATTTAACTGTTCAAGCTCAATCAACATAGAACTAAATAATAATCAACTTTTTTTTTCTCGATTTTCTTTTTCTTTTTCTGATTTTTTAACAATAATAAATAATTCAGCAAACCAAACAAAAGAGCACAGTTAGGCAACTAACCAAATCAAATCTCGATAAGAAGGAAATCAATAAAACAGGAAAAATCCTCAACGAACAAAAAAAAAGAGTTATGGGTTAAAATTAATGGGTAAATTAAGAAACGGTGTGTTAGGCTCAACGGGGTTCGCTAAGGGTTAATTTAAAAGGTAGGCTTTTTATGGGATAAGTGGGTTAAAACCTAAGTGCCTTTATCATCTCAGTATATCAAATCAAATGTGTGGTCTCGACATGTATAATTGACGCAAGTTCTAGAATAACAAATCAAATTGACACACTCATAAGCAATAATAAAATGAGCAAGAAAAATGTATGCTCTAAAAGGCTCAAAATCTCACAAAAAGCTATGGTTTTTGATGTCAAACTTGTAAATTTAAAACTTCAAGGTAACACCTCAATTCAGGGAAACAACCTAAAATTTTTTTTTATTCTGAAAATAAACTTATCATGCTTGATTCTCTCATGTCTTAAAGTTAAAAACAACTAATGCATAAATATCTATGAATTTAATCCAAAACACATCAATAAAAATCACAAATCGATAAAAATTCATTCTAATAGAAGTATGAGAAAATTACTTAAATACAAGACATAATTCAGGGATTTTCTAATAATTATATAAATAACCTCCCCACACTTAAGATGTACATTGCCCTCAATGTACAAACATATATAATCACAATATAAACAGAATATCATAAGAGTGGGAGAAAACTAAAACTGCCCTGAATATTGGATGAAATCCCTAGAATAGTGAAAAGCAGAATTGTAGTCGAATCTAAATGTAACGCATGATCCCGAGCAAACTAATAAGAAAATAAACACAAATAATAGGGAAGATTATGAGGTTATAACTCAATTAGAAACAACCATAAAAATATATTTCAAAAGATAATAATGAACATAAGTTGAAGAAAATAATAAAAAATAAAGCAACTAAAACAAAATTAAAACAAAATAATTAAATATATTTTAGCACTTTTAACTACTAGCACACAACTTTTGCATTTTACGCGATTAGGTCCTTTTTCACAAATCGGCACACAAACAATAAAATTTTTACACAGAACTTTCACACACACTTTATCACATGCCATAAACATAAAAAATAATATTAAATTATTTCTCTGACCTCGGATTTGTGGTCCTGAAACCACTATTTTTACTAGGTATAAATCGGGTTGTTACAACTCTCCCCCCTTAGGGATTTTCGTCCTCGGAAATCTTACTAGTGAATAGATTAGGGTATTGCTCTCTCATAGCATCCTCAAGCTCCCCGTAGCCTCTTCAACCCCGTATCTGTGCCACAACACTTTCACTAAAGGAATTTTCTTATTTCTTAACTCTTTAACCTCACGAGCTAAGATACGGATCGGTTCTTCTTCATAAGTCATATCGGACAGAATCTCTATATCAGACGAAAAAATTACATGCAAGGGATCTGATCTGTATCGTCGAAGCATCGATACATGAAACACATTATGAATCTTCTCTAACTCAAGGGGCAATAACAATTTATAAGCTACCGGTCTAATATGCTCAGAAATCTCATACGGTCCTACAAATCTTAGACTCAATTTGCCTTTTCTGCTAAATCGGAGTATTTTCTTCCACGGAGACACTTTCAAAAACACTTTATCACCGATCTCAAAATCAATATCTTTTCGTTTCAAATCTGTATAAGACTTCTGATGATCTGATGCCACTTTCAAACTCTTTCGAATCACTTTCACTTTTTGCTCGGTCTCTCTGATCAAATCTACCCCATGAATCTTATTCTCGCTAAGCTCAGTCTAGTTCAATGGTGTTCTACATTTACGACAGTAAAGAGCCTCATATGGTGCCATTTTAATGCTTGATTGAAAGTTATTATTATACACAAATTCAATCAACGGCAGATACTTTTCCCACGTATCTTCAAACTCAAGAATACAACATCTCAACATATCCTCGAGAATCTGAATGGCCCGCTCGGATTGACCATCCATTTGTGGATGAAATGCCGTACTGAAATGTAATCTCGTACCCAATATATCTTGTAATTTCTTCCAAAATCGCGATGTAAAATTTGGATCTCCATCCGACACTATAGAATTAGGCACCCGTGCAATCGCACAACTTCAAAAACATTCAATTCAGCTAACTTATCAAGCGAGTAATTCGTTCTTACCGGAATAAAATGATTTGATTTCGTTAATCTGTCAACTATCACCCAGATTGCATCTTTCTTTCATGGAGATAGGGGCAATTCCGACACAAAGTCCATCGTGATTCTCTCCCATTTCCACTCAGGAATCATGATCGGCTGTAATAAGCCCGAAGGTACGTGATGTTCAGTTTTGACTTGCTAACAAACTAAACATCTCGAAACAAACTCTAAGATATCCCGTTTCACAGTAGGCCACCAATAAAACTGTTTCAGATCATTGTACATTTTCATACTTCCCAGATGAACTGATAAACGACTGTTATGCACTTCACTCAAAATCATCTGAATTAACTCTAGATTTCTCAGAATACAAATTCTGTCTCGGAATCTCAAACAATCATCATCATCAACTCAAAATTCTAAATCAGGATTCAAATCACATTGAGCTCGTTTTGCCATCATCTCGGTATCAATTTTATGGGCATCACAGATCTGCTAGAAAAACAACGGCCTCACTTTCATCTCAGCTACAATTGTACCGTCATCACACAAATCTATCTGAGTATTCATTGCTTGTAAAGCGAATAAAGACTTTCGGCTCAAAGCGTCAGCAACAACATTAGCTTTTCCCGGATGATAGTACTAATTCATAGTCTTTTAGCAATTCTAACCATCTCCACTGTCGCAAATTCAATTCTTTCTGAGTCATCAGATATTTCAAGCTCTTGTGATCAGTATAAATGTAACATTTCTCACCAAATAAATAGTGACTCCAAATCTTCAATACAAATACAATAGCTGCTAATTCAAGATCGTGCGTAGGGTAGTTCTTTTTATGTGGTTTTAACTGTCTCGAAGCATAGGCTATAACTTTGCCTTCTTGCATCAACACACAGCCTAAACCATTCAACGATGCATCACTGTAAACTATGAATTCTTTACCCGATTCAGGTTGAGCTAACATTGTTGCCTCTGTCAACAATGCTTTCAACTGTTCAAAATTTTGCTGACACTTTTCTAACCACTCAAAGTTAACATCTTTTTGTAGCAATTTTGCCAACGGAGTTGCAATCAACGAAAAGCTTTTCACAAACCGTCTATAATATCCCGCTAGTCCCAGAAAATTGCAGACTTCAGACACATTTCTCGGAGGTTTCCAATCTAAAATTGCTGAAATCTTACTCGGTTCAACTCGTATCCTCGCAGCTGACACTATATGTCCCAGAAAACCAACCTCACGCAACTAGAACTCACATTTACTGAACTTTGCATACAATTGCTTATCACACAGGGTCTGTAACACAATTTTTAGGTGCTCGGCATGTTTTGTCTCATCACCAGAATAAATCAAAATATCACCAATAAACACAACGACAAATCGTTCCAAATACGATATGAATATCCGGTTCATCAAGTCCATAAAAACTGCAGGGGCATCCGTTAGTCCGAAAGGCATAACTAAAAATTCATAATGCACGTACCTCGTTGATCGTGTCAGAAAGTCTTAATATTTATATAATGAATGATCGAGCCTAGAAACTAACTATGACAACGAATAAGGCAAACACACCTATCGTTTGGTAGTATAACTATGGCAAGACCGGAAATATCGTATCCTCAAGGACCAAGAGTACTAGTAATTACTATCTTTCTATTATTTAGCCTAAGAATTAAGGGAACTGTTGTTTAATCTAAAACTCACTAATTACTAAGCTAAAGATGCTAAGACACAGAGAATGAATTGGGAAAATACTTTTGGGTAAACCAATTGATTAAGACAATACCCAAGGAAGAATCCACCTAGACTTCACTTGTTATTTAACTCTGAACCAGACGATTTATTCAATTGACTTGATCCGTAGCATTCCCTAATTTATATTAATACCTCTCTCAAGGCTACTAACGTCTAACCCTATGTTGATTAATTGAAATCTCTTTCTAATTAAAACCCCTAGAATTTCATTAACTCGATCTATGGACTCTCATATTAGGTTTGACCCTAATCCAGCAGATTTTCGTCGTCCTATCTCTAGGAGTGCGATCAACTCCGCTTAACTATGCTAGATCTACTCTTAAACAGGGACTTTTGCTCCACTGCCTAAGCACATCAATACTTGAATCAATATCCTGAAATATCAAAACAAGAATTAAGAACACATAATCAAGAACAAATCAAATATTTATCATACTGTTCAGAAAACAATAACAAGATCCGTCTTAGGTTTCATCCCCCTCAGGTATTTGAGGGGTTTAGTTCATGTTCATAAAAGAATACATCTCAGAAGAAAGTATAAAACAAAACATAAGAAAAACTCTAAAACCCCTTGAAGTAAATTGAAGGGAAGATCTTCCGTCTTGAGTATGATTCCGGCTTCTTGAGATGAATCAACTGGCTGTCTTCGAGTAAATCCCACAATTCGGCCCTCTCTGGCTTGGTTCCTCGGCCTACCTCAACGCTTCCCTTTTAGGTCACACTTAGTGTGTTTATATAGGCTTTCAGAATGTCTTTCTTTTCCCCTAAGTATCCTAATCCGAATGGAATTAAAACAGGTCACGGCAGGGACACGCTCGTGTGGCACGCCCGTGTAAATCGAGCTCAGGCCGTGTTTGGGTCTGCTAAAGAGGCACGACTGTGTGGCTCGGGCCCATGCCGTGTGAATTTTGTACTTTGGCCCATTTTCTTCATTTTTGGCCCGTTTCTCGTTCTTTTCATCCTCCGGTGCTCTCTTAAGTATAAAACATGAAATTAAAGGATTAGAAGCATCAAATTCCACAATTTAGGGAATAAACCATCCAAAAGTATGCTAAATGTGAGATTAAAATATGAACATATTATGGTTTATCACTCGTTCTGAAAGCAGTTTTCGAAATGTCTGAATCTTTTACTCGCAACTGATAGTATCCCGATCTCAAATCTATCTTTGAAAACACAGTAGCTCCTTTCAGCTGATCAAACAAATCATTGATTCTGGGTAGAGGATATTTGTTCTTAATAGTCACTTTATCTAACTGACGGTAATCAATGCACATTCTCATCGTGCTATCTTTCTTTTTCACAAACAAAATAGGAGTGCCCCAAGGAGAAAAGCTCGGTAGTGCAAAACCTCTGTCTGTCAATTCTTGCAACTGAGACTTTAATTCTTTCAATTCTGTCGGAGCCATTCTATACGAGGCTATTGAGATAGGGGTCATCCCCGGCACTAACTCAATGCCAAACTCTACTTCTCGTATCGGAGGTAATCTCGGTAATTCTTCAAGAAACACATTAGGGAACTCACAAACCACAGGCATATATTCAACTTTATTTTCTGTCACTTTCGTATCAATCACATATGCAAGATAAGCTTCACATCCATTTTTCACATAATTCAGAGCTTTCATCGAAGATATTACAACCGTTAGCCCATTCAAATCACTGGATCCAATTCGGACTATCTTGTCATTCTGACTTCTCAAATCAATAGTCTTCCGTTTGCAATTCACAATAGTATTATGCAAAGTTAGCTAATCCATACCCAGAATTATATCAAATTCATCAAAGGGTAGTAGCATCAGATTAGCCGGGAAACAGATATCTTGAAACATCAATGAACAATTTTTGCACACTTTGTCAACCTGAACACACTTGCCTGAGAGGTTCGATACTCTAATTACAAATTCAATAGACTCAACAGGCAGAGTTTTACTAGGTACTAAGTTCATACACACATATGAATGAGTAGGTCATGGATCTATTAATGTAATCACATCAGTATCAAAAAGAGTGAAAGTACCAGTAATGACGTCTGGAGATGACGCTTCTTCGCGAGCACGAATAGCGTAGGCTCTGGCAGGTGTTCTCGCCTCAGATCTCATAGCTGTATCCGTTGATCCTCTTTGACTACCACTCACGATTCCTGTGTTTCTAGGTGGTCTACCCCTAGCTATCTTGTTACTTGGCCTCTCACTCTGAGTATTATCTTTCTCTACCAACTCCGGGCAATCCCGAATGAAGTGATCTCGTGATCCACGTTTATAAAAAAACTCTATTATTATACTTGCCCCAGCATTCACCAATAAGACGTTTCCCACACTGTCCACACTCAAGCTTATTATTTCTGACACTGCTAACACTTGATTCCATTGGAATTTGAGCTTTAGGACTCGTATATTGTTTCAAACAATCTCTACTCGAATGTCCAATCGAAGCATTTGAGCGATTTCTTACATCTCTGAATCTCTTTGACGAAGAGTGATACGGCTTACTCATCGACCTTTTTCTCTCGTCTCTAGCCTCTGAGTCTGCTTTCTTCTTTTCTTTACTAAGCTCCTCAGCTTTACAAGGTCTTTCAACCAATACCACAAATTTAGTCAAGTCAAGAATTCCGACCAGAAGTTTAATATCTTCATTCAACCCTTCAATGAATCGTTTACACATAGTAGTTTCTGTCGAAACAAATTCTCGTGCATACTGGCTCAATCTCACAAATTCTCGCTCGTATTCTGTAATAGACATACGACCTTGTTTCAGCTCAAGGAACTCTTTGCTTTTCTGACCTATAAACAGTTGACTAATATATTTCTTCCGAAATTCAGTTTGGAAGAAATCCCAGATGATTTGTTCACTCGGAACCACAGATATCAATGTTTTCCACCAATGATACGCCGTATCTCTCAACAGTGAAGCAACACACTTAAGACATTCATCAGGAGTACATGATAATTCATCAAACACTCTAATGGTATTCTCAAGCCAAAATTTAGCTCGCTCGGCATCATCATCAACTGTTGCCCTGAACTCTTCGGCCCCATACTTACGAATCTTATCAACTGGAGGTTTACTCAATCGAATTGGGTCTATAACTTGTGGAGCTACAGGAACTTGCGGGGGTGGAGGTTGTTGAGCAGCCGGATTTGCTCGAACGAACTCCGTGAACCACTCGTTCATCATTTGGAAGAAGGCTTGCTTACCCTCTCCCTCGTGGCTACTCGTAACAGGTCTAGAATTAGACAGCGTCGTCCCTTGAGCGGAAGCAGGTAGATTACTCTCAACATCATCAGCTACAGCTCGATCGGGATCCATTTACTATACGAAAACACATTTTTAACTGTCAGGTTTCATCACACTATCGCAGTTATATATATGGCATGTATGGCTAGACTCTCACACGCTACGTTAGTCCTAGAATCGACTAAATTGCAGCTCTAATACCAATAAAATGTAACACCCCTAAACCATATCCATCACCGGACTAGGGTTACAAGGTATTACCGGTCGAATCATAACATCTAAACAACCATTGCTCACACATTAGCATATCATAGTTAATCAATAATACAAAGTCCCTTTAGAAGGTCTACGAGACCTTAAACATGCTTTAAAGAAGGTTCGGGACTAAACCAATCTCATACGAAAACTTTGCGGAACTTAGAATATTTTTCTTTTAAAACAGGGCACACGCCCGTGTGGCTAGGCCATATGCCTCACACGGCCATGCCCTATGTAACACCCCCTACCCGTATTCGTTGTCAGAATAAGGTACAAGGCATTACCAGAATTTACAATTTTTTTTTAAAACCGAGACCATTCCAATTCAACATATTTTCAAAATAATTCATGCATATTTATAAGATAACTTTAACACATAGGCCATACCAATGGCTGACCTTACATTCATTTCATATTAACATCTATTTTATTAGCTTATACATGCCATTGATTTCTAAAATAAAGTTTCTTAAAATACCGAAATCTTGGGGTTGATAGTATGATGAGTCTCCCACCGATCCGACCTCCGAGCTCTTAACACTACAAAACAGGGAAATAGGGTAAGCACTTTGTGCTTAGTAAGCCCATGTAACAAGAATTATACTTACCTAATATTTACAATACAAGCGATAAACATTCATATACCCATTCAATGCATTATTTCCCTAACATTTACAAACTCAACATTCAAGTCAGTCCAATAATTTCCATATATCAATAATATATATTATGATTGATGAGCTCATCAATACCATAATTTCCATATTTTTTTTATATTTATCCCATTGAATTACTTGGAATTTCGATGGATTTTCAGAGGTACACTTTAGTGTACAAATTCGGGTCCGTCAATTCATATTCATGTGTGCACATTTCCATTTCAGAGAGCACACTCCCGCGAACCTCATCCTTACAGTGGGATTACCAGTCCAGGCTAAATCCCCTGTAATATAAACTCATAGAGTATTGTCGGGATTACCAGTCCAGGCTAAATCCCCTGCAACGACAATTACTCTAATGAGCTTGGATCTGAATTACCAGTCCAGGCTAAATTCAGACCCTAATTTGGATTACCCGACCGGGCTAAATCCATTTTCCACATATTCTTCGGGAGGGCTATATCAGGATAGGATCACCCGTCCGAGCTAGATCCTTTTTCACCGTCAATTCCTTTTCAGAGATCCATCGAATTTTCCTTTCATTCAACCAGGATTTCTTTCCCTTTTTATCAAAAATATCAATATTGCATAAATTTTCATACCACGAACATTCAAATTATATTCACAACAATAACATACATTTCAACATTTAAGAATATAATTCAAGTTACATGAACTTACCTCGTTATCAGTTCGTTTACAAAATCTACTAATCCGGAACTTTTTCCTTTCCTCGATCTAGCTTCGTATTTGAGTTTTCCGGATCTAAATAAATAAATTCAATCATCAATTCAATACATTTCATGTTCACATCTAGCATTTTCTATAATTCTATTATTATTTTTAGTTTATTCAAAGCTATCTACTTGAGTCACAGTCACTAAATTATTTATTTCTCGAGCTACAGAGCTCCAAATGAGGAACCGTTAATTTTCTATGAAACTATATTCACATGTCTTCATACCATAAATTTTGCAGAATTTTTGGCCTAGCCAATTAGTACAGTTTATTCATCAAAGTCACCCCTGTTCTGCTGTCTGGCAGTTCTGACCCTTCTTCACTAAAAATTAATTATCTCTTTATACAAGATTCAGATGATGTTCTCGTTTATTTCTATTGAAACTAGACTCATTAAGAATTCTAAACATATAAATTTAATCCCATAATTATTTTTATCCAATTTTTGATGATTTTCTAAAGTTAAAACAGGGGAACCCGAATTCATTCTGAACCAGTCTTACAAAAATCTAAATATCTCAAAATACAGAACTTCTTTTCTTTCCTTGTTTCTTTCATATGAAAATAGACTCAATAAGATTTAATTTCATATCTCACTCAACTTCTAGTTCCACTTCTACGATTTGTGGTAAATTTTCAAACTTACTCTACTGCTGCTGTCCCAAAACTGTTTTCTTATAGCTTGTTTTACAATTAAGTCCTTTATCCAATTATAACTTCAAATTCTTTCAATTAAACCACTAATTCATCATTTTATTCATCATATGCTATATTCAAAAACTCTAAAACTTCAAAAACTTCAACTTAAATTCATCAAAACTTTGTTCTAAAACTTATAAAGCATCAAAATTAAAAGAAAAGGACTAAATTAACTTACCAAATTAAACTCCAAGCTTTAAAAACTCTATTATCCCTTTTCTTCTTTCTTTTCTCTTTTTCTTTCTTTCCTTCACGTTTGCTCTCTGTTCTTCCTTTGTTTTTATCCTTTTGTTTCTTTTCTCCTTTCTTTATATATATATAATAATATAATAATATAAATATAATATAATAATATACTAAAAAAATCTCAGATTTTCTTCAATAAACCGCCTCAATCTAGACAAAATGACTTAATTGCCATTTTGGTCCTTTATACTTTCTTTTAATTTATAATTAAACTTTTACTTTCATTTCAATCTAGTCCTTTTCATTTAATTTCCTACCCAAACGATAAAATTTTCTAACGAAAATTTAATACCACATTACTAACATTTTATAAATATTTATAAAAATATTTCCTATCATATAAAAACTCATGCAAACATATTGAAATAAATTTCTATTTAAATCGGATTTATGGTTGCGAAACCATTGTTCCGATAACCTTGAATTTAGGCCATTACAACTCTCCCCCCTTTTAAGGATTTTCGTCCTCGAAAATCTTACCAGTAAAGAGGTTTGGATATTGTTTCCTCATTGCCTCCTCCGGTTCGCATGTCGCTTCCTCAATCCCGTGTTTTTGCCACAATACTTTCACCAAATTTATTTTTTTATTTCTAATCTCCTTTGTTTCCCGTGCCAATATCTTGACCGGTTCTTCACTGTAAGTCATATCCGGCTGAATCTCCACTTCTGTCGGAGAAATAACATGTGAAGGATCTGACCGATATCGTCGTAGCATAGACACATGAAAAACATTATGGATTCTATCAAGTTCTGGTGGTAATGCCAACCGATAAGCGACCGGTCCAATTCTTTCTATGATCTCATATGGCCCGATAAATCTTGGACTCAATTTACCCTTTCGACCGAACCGGAGAACTTTCTTCCAAGGAGACACTTTCAGGAATACCTTGTCACCGACCTGAAATTCAATCTCTTTTCGTTTAAGATCGGCATATGATTTTTGGCGATCGGAAGCAGCTTTTAAACTATCCCGAATAACCTTCACTTTTTCTTCTGTTTCCCGGATTAAATCAACCCCATGTATCTTCTTTTCACTGAGCTCTGTCCAATATAACGGTGTTCTACACTTTCTACCATACAAAGCTTCATATGGAGCCATTTTAATACTGGACTGATAACTGTTATTGTAAGCAAATTCAATCAAAGGTAGATACCTCTCCCAATTACCTTCAAACTCTAGTATACAACATCGGAGCATATCTTTCAATACTTGAATTACACGCTCAGATTGGCCATCTGTCTGAGGATGAAATGCAGTACTGAAATACAACTGAGTACCCAAAGCTTCTTGCAATTTATCCCAGAAACGAGACGTAAATCGGGGATCTCTATCTGATATAATGGAGACAGGCACTCCATGTAGCCTGACAATCTCAGATATGTACAATTCAGCCAGTTTATCTAAAGAATAATCCATACGTACCGGAATAAAGTGTGTTGACTTTGTCAATCGGTCAACAATCACCCAAATAGTATCCTTTTTCCTCGAAGACAATGGTAACCCCGATACAAAATCCATAGTGATTCTTTCCCATTTCCATTCTGGTATAGTAATTGGCTGAAGTAACCCCGAAGGTACCTGATGTTCTGCTTTGACCTGTTGACATATCAAACATCTTGATACAAACTCAGAAACATCACGTTTCATACCTGGCCACCAGAACATCTTCTTCAAATCATTATACATTTTATTACTTCCCGGATGTACAGACATAGTACCACCGTGAGCCTCGTGTAAAATTTTCTGTATGAGCTCTGAATTCTTGGGTACACATACCCTACCTCTGAATAATAAACAATCATCAACCCCAACTTGAAATTCAGAATCAGTACCTGACTCACATTGTGCCCGTTTAACCTATAACTTCTCATCATTCTTCTGAACTTCACATATTTGCTGTAGAAATGTCGGTTTAGCTCTCAATTCAGCTATGATTGAACCATCATCAGTCAGTGACAATCGAGTATTCATAACTCGTAAAGCAAACAGAGATTTTTGACTCAAAGCATCAGCCACAACATTAGCCTTACCCGGATGATAATCAATAATCAAATCATAGTCCTTTATCAGTTCAAGCCACCTGCACTGTCTCAAATTCAAATCTTTCTGTGTCATCAAATATTTCAAGCTTTTATGATCAGTATAAATATGACATTTCTCACCGTACAAATAATGCCGCCATATCTTCAATGCAAAAACAATAGCAGCTAACTCAAGATCATGTACCGGATAATTTCTTTCATGTGGTTTAAGTTGTCTTGAAGCATAGGCTATTACTTTACCTTCTTGCATCAAGACACAACCTAAACCATTTAATGAGGCATCACTGTAAATAACAAATTCCTTACCCGGTTCAGGCTGCACTAATACTGGTGCTTTCGTTAGTAGATCTTTCAATCGGTTGAAACTCTGCTGACATTCATCAGTCCACTCGAACTTTACATCTTTCTGCAATAATCGAGTCATCGGAGAAGCTATCATAGAGAATCCCTGTACAAATCTCCGATAATAACCAGCTAAACCCAAGAAACTTCTAACTTCAGATACAGTCTTCGGTGGATTCCAATTAACAATAGCTGAGATTTTACTTGGATCTATCCTGATGCCTTCAGCGGATACAATATGTCCAAGAAAACCCACTTCTCGAAGCCAAAATTCACATTTACTGAATTTAGCATATAACTTTTTCTCTCGAAAAATTTGTAACACAATTCTCAAATGTTCTGTATGTTCTTCTTCATCTCGAGAATAAACCAAAATATCATCAATGAATACTACCACAAATCTGTCTAAGTACGGTCTGAATATTTGATTCATCAGATCCATAAATACTGCAGGTGCATTAGTCAACCCAAACGGCATAACCAAAAACTCATAATGCCCGTACCTGGTTCTGAAAGCTGTCTTTGGCACATCTGACTCCTTTACTCGTAACTGATAATAGCCCGATCGGAGATCAATCTTTGAAAATACAGTAGCACCTTTCAGCTGATCAAATAAATCATCAATCCGGGGCAGCGGATACTTATTCTTTATAGTTACCTTATTGAGCTGTCGATAGTCAATACACAATCTCAAAGACCCATATTTCTTTTTCACAAACAGAACTGGAGCACCCCAAGGTGAATGATTCGGTCAGACAAAACCTCTATCAACAAGTTCCTGTAACTGTGTCTTTAATTCCTTTAATTCTGTAGGAGCCATTCGGTACGGAGCTATAGAAATCGGAGTAGTTCCCGGAATCAAATCTATAGAAAATTCCACTTCTCTTTCTGGTGGCAACCCTGGTAACTCCTCTGGAAACACATCAGAAAATCCGCATACCACTGGTACTGCTTGAATCTTCGACTTAGATACCTTGGTATCTAATACATAAGCAAGAAAAGCATCATACCCCTTTTTGACATACCTCTGAGCAGTAATAACTGAAATCACATCATATAATCCCTCTGTCTGATCGGATTTAACCCGAAGTAATTCACCATTCTGACACTTCAACACAATATATTTCTGTTTACAGTTTACTACTGCATCGTGCTGAGTTAACCAATCCATGCCCAATATCACATCAAACTCATCAAATGGCAGTAACATCAAATCAGCCAGGAAACAATAACCTCTTACCATCAGTGGACAATTTTTACAAATTTTATCCACCAAAATAGATTGGCCAAAGGGGTTCGAGACTTTAACCGCAAATTCAGTAGGTTCAACAGATAAATCTTTAACGCATGCAAGTTTTACACATATATATGAATGCGTAGAACCGGGATCAATTAATGCAGTAATATCAGTTTCAAGTAAAGAAAATGTACCAGTAATAACATCGGGCCTACTTGCAGTATCTTTTGTAGCTCCTCGGCTACCACTGACATTACCGGATGGTCGAGATGGTCTACCCCTCAAAGATGGATTACTTGGCTTCGATATATATTCAGCTTCTTTTTCACTTCTTTCTGGACAATCTCTGAGGAAATGGTCAAAAGAACCACATCGGTAACAAACCCCGCTCTTAAATCGACATTCACCAAAATGAGCTTTATTACAATACTGGCATCTCGGCTTAGGGGTACCAACACTGGCAACACTGGTCACTGAGGGAGTGGAAAGTCTTGAATTAGTGTGCTGTGAACCTCGCACTCTATCCGAATACCCAGTGGTTGAGGTAGAACGATCCTGGTACTTCTTCAATTTCTTTGGAGCAGAAAACTGAGATTTTTCCATTGGTCTTTTACTAAAAATTCGAGCTTCCCTCTCAGCCTGTTTCTTTTCTTTGCTCCATTCTTCTGCTTTATAAGCTCGCTCTGCTAGTGTAGCAAACTCTCGAATTTCAAGAATTCCAACAAGGAGCTTAATTTCTTCATTCAACCCTTCTTCGAATCGTTTGCACATTTCAGCCTCCGACTGTACCCATTCTCGAGCATATTTACTCAACCGAACAAATTCTCTTTCATACTCAGATACTGATCTATTGCCCTGTTTCAGCTCAAGAAATTCTTTTCTTTTCTGATCAAGGAATCTCTGGCTGATATATCTCTTTTTGAACTCGGTCTGGAAGAATTCCCATGTAATTTCTTCTTTCAGAACAACTGAAGCTTTAGTATTCCACCAATGATAAGCTGTGTCTTTTAGCAGTGAAATAGCACATTTCAAACATTCTTCTGGCGTGCAAGAAAATTCCTCCAAAACCCGAGTAGTATTTTCTAACCAGAATTCAGCTCTTTCGGGATCATCATCAACTGCTGCTCGAAATTCTTCGGCCCCATATTTTCAGATTTTATCGACCGGAGCTTTTCCTTTTCTGACAGATTCAGTACCTGTACCCTGTGGAATCTCGGGAACCAGTGGAGGAACAGAAGGGGGAGCTTGAGTTTGCTGCACTGTAGGGTTAGTTCTTATGTACTGGGTAAACCATTCATTCATCATTTGAAAGAAGGCTATTTTTGCCTCCTCTCCTTGACCCTCTATACCGGGCCTTCTACTGCTAGTTTCTTCTCTTTGTACTGAAGCCGGAGCATGACTCCCAGCTTCCTCAGATTGAGCTCGGTCAGATGACATTACTATAAGGAAAACACAATTTAAATGGTCAGGAGATATCACACTATCAAAAATAATTTAAATGGCATGTATAGCTAATCCGTATTCGCTATGTCGGTCCTAGAACCGGCTAAACCGTAGCTCTGATACCAACAAATGTAACACCCCCTACCCGTATTCGTTGTCAGAATAAGGTACGAGGCATTACCAGAATTTACGATTTTTTTTTTAAAACCGAGACCATTACAACTCAACATATTTTCAAAATAATTTATGCATATTTATAAGATAACTTTAACACATAGGCCATACCAATGGCTGACCTTACATTCATTTCATATTAACATCTATTTTATTAGCTTATACATGCCATTGATTTCTAAAATAAAGTTTCTTAAAATACCGAAATCTTGGGGTTGATAGTGTGATGAGTCTCCCACCGATCCGACCTCCGAGCTCTTAACACTACAAAACAGGGAAAAAGGAAATAGGGTAAGCACTTTGTGCTTAGTAAGCCCATGTAACAAGAATTATACTTACCTAATATTTACACTACAAGCGATAAACATTCATTTACCCATTCAATGCATTATTACCCTAACATTTACAAACTCAACATTCAAGTCAGTCCAATAATTTCCATATATCAATAATATATATTATGATTGATGAGCTCATCAATACCATAATTTCCATATTTTTTTTATATTTATCCCATTGAATTACTCGGAATTTCGATGGATTTTCAGAGGTACACTTTAGTGTACAAATTCGGGTCCGTCAATTCATATTCATGTGCGCACATTTCCATTTCAGAGAGCACACTCCCGCGAACCTCATCCTTACAGCGGGATTACCAGTCCAGGCTAAATCCCCTGTAATATAAACTCATAGAGTATTGTCGGGATTACCAGTCCAGGCTAAATCCCCTGCAACGACAATTACTCTAATGAGCTTGGATCTGAATTACCAGTCCAGGCTAAATTCAGACCCTAATTTGGATTACCCGTCCGGGCTAAATCCATTTTCCACATATTCTTTGGGAGGGCTATATCAGGATAGGATCACCCGTCCGGGCTAGATCCTTTTTCACCGTCAATTCCTTTTCAGAGATCCATCAAATTTTCCTTTCATTCAACCGGGATTTCTTTCCCTTTTTATCAAAAATATCAATATTGCATAAATTTTCATACCATGAACATTCAAATTATATTCACAACAATAACATACATTTCAACATTTAAGAATATAATTCAAGTTACATGAACTTACCTCGTTATCAGTTCGTTTACAAAATCTACTAATCCGGAACTTTTTCCTTTCCTCGATCTAGCTTCGTATTTGAGTTTTCCGGATCTAAATAAATAAATTCAATTATCAATTCAATACATTTCATGTTCACATCTAGCATTTTCTATAATTCTATTATTATTTTTAGTTTATTCAAAGTTGTCTACTTGAGTCACAGTCACTAAATTATTTATTTCTCGAGCTACAGAGCTCCAAATGAGGAACCGTTAATTTTCTCTGAAACTAGATTCATATTTCTTCATACCATAAATTTTCCAGAATTTTTGGCCTAGCCAATTAGTACAGTTTATTCATCAAAGTCACCCCTGTTCTGCTGTCTGGCAGTTCTGACCCTTCTTCACTAAAAATTAATTATCTCTTTATACAAGATTCAGATGATGTTCTCGTTTATTTCTATTGAAACTAGACTCATTAAGAATTCTAAACATATAAATTTAATCCCATAATTATTTTATCCAATTTTTGATGATTTTCTAAAGTTAAAACAGGGGAACCCGAATTCATTCTGAACCAGTCTTACAAAAATCTAAATATCTCAAAATACAGAACTTCTTTTCTTTCCTTGTTTCTTTCATATGAAAATAGACTCAATAAGATTTAATTTCATATCTCACTCAACTTCTAATTCCACTTCTACGATTTTTGGTAAATTTTCAAACTTACTCTACTGCTGCTGTCCCAAAACTGTTTTCTTATAGCTTGTTTTACAATTAAGTCCTTTATCCAATTCTAACTTCAAATTCTTTCAATTAAACCACTAATTCATCATTTTATTCATCATATGCTATATTCAAAAACTCTAAAACTTCAAAAACTTCAACTTAAATTCATCAAAACTTTGTTCTAAAACTTATAAAGCATCAAAATTAAAAGAAAATGACTAAATTAACTTACCAAATTAAACTCCAAGCTTTAAAAACTCTATTATCCCTTTTCTTCTTTCTTTTCTTTTTTTCTTTCTTTCCTTCACGTTTGCTCTCTGTTCTTCTGAAACACCCCACACCCGGCCCACGAGCCCGAACCGGATCTGGTTTGTTCCTTAAGTAAACCGGTTTTCAAATTCTTTGTTACTTAGAGAAAACTTGTAAAATTCTCAAGTAGTGTTGTTTTGGGTTGGGCTTAGATTGGAAGCCCATTTAATGAATTTTTGAAAATCCAATTTAAGTAAGGTGACAAAATAATTTTTTTTCGTTTTTTTTGGGTTTATTTTTAAAGAAGTAATTTTACTTAAATTTAAATCAAAATAGTTCATGACATAACAAATAAAAAGTAAAACAAAAATAAATAAAATCCACTGGGCCTTATGGCCTTATTACATCAAATAAAATCCAATAATAAAGTTAAATGTTCTAAAAAGAAATAAAGTTCGAAATAAATAGAATCTTCAAGTTGATGCATGGCCACCTCAAGGTCTACCGTCCCGGTCCGTCACTGTTCATCACCTGAAAATGGTTCCCACAACGGGGTGAGTCAACAGACTCAATGTGCACACAGTACTAATATTCAATAAATCAGGCATACAAGTTCAAATCAATTCATATTCATATACAATACATGATGATGCAACCCAAACCCAATCCTAATGGTCCATCCGCTACACACCACCCATACCTGCCAGTCACACCGTGGGGACTACTAAGTCAACCCTCCATCCGCTACACACCATCGAAGGCAGTCGCTGCAGTCGACGTGCTCATCGCCCATATACGTTGTGTCATTAGACACTATATTCAAATAATGTAACCGAAGTTACCAAATTCAATTAATGTGACCGTAGTCACCATATTTCGTTGGTGAGACCGTAGTCATCACCTTCAATTCTCCCTTCACATATATCCCAAATGCCCCGATTATTTTATAACATATTCAACATACTAAATTTTCATTCATGCTACTATTCACATGTTCAATATATTTCACATTCATAATCCTATCAAAAGTAGGAAACGTACCTGGGTACTCCTTACCACATTTGTGGTACTTAGCCATATTCACATACTTAGGCATATTCATATATTTAATAATTGCCCTAAAATTTTTGAGGATTTAGTATGGGTACACACCTGATTCGCTTATTGGATTCCTTGAGATCCCGAAAATTCCGATCCAACGATCTAGATTTCTAATTCCTTGTTTGTCGATTTTGATTGATAATCAAAATCCGAGGATTTGTGTTCTTATCCCTTGAATTCGGCTAACCTTACAAATCCAAATCTGAAAAGGATTCCTTTATATGCTTGTCGAAATCCCTATAATTTATATGTTAGATTAAATCTAACTTTAATAAATAAAAATTGGCCTTTGGCCGAATGTGCCTCACCTTAAATTCCTTGAATCTGAAATCCCGAAACTCTTCCTTTGATATTCGGCCAAGAGACATAAAGGGGTTATTTCCTCGATCTTGAAAAAAAAGAATTAGAAGAACAAGAATTAATTGTTCTTACCTTAGATCCTTGATCCTTATATTCGACAGTTGCAGAAACCCTTTTGATGTTGTAGTTGATTGCTCCTTTACTTAGAATCAACAAAGATTCGGCTTTGACAGTAGAAACGAAGAAGAAAATAGAAGAAAGAGAGATGGATTTTGCCTAGAGAAAATTCGACAGAGAGGGGGAGAGAGCTAGGGAATTTTCGGCAAAGAGGAAGCAAAAGTGAATGAGTAGCCCTCCTGCCCTCCTTTTATAGCCAAAGTTATCAGCCTAGGAGTCCCTTACTTGGCCACCACTCCTCTTTTTGATAATATTATCTCTTTTATTTAAAAGATAAAAAGTGTTTAATCCATCATTTATCTCCTCAATTATCTTTAAAAGAAAATCCTTTATTTATTCACATATTTATGCGAATAAAACTCCTTTATTTATCCCCTAATTAATCAAATATTTATGGAAATAAAACACCTCTATTTCTAGAAGGCTTGTGCCGTCCATCCCTTAGCCTTGGAAGCAAAAATAAAACTTCATCATTTGCTTCCCAAGTGACTCGAACCCAGGCCCAACACCTCTTGCACATGGCGCCATTTCCAAAGGCCCTAAGTGACATCTTCAGGCCACTTTTCCAATCTTGATTGTGTGCCAAATTCCACCAACTTTTTCTTTTAAGGCCCTTTAGCCCTTATTTCCTATTTTGAACTTTGAAATTTGACATTTCGGCTTCATTTCTAAGTTTCCTAAAATTTTCGATCGGCTCTGTAACTTGCCATTTTTCTTACAATTCCAAGTTTCCTAAAATGTTCAAGTTTCCATTTTTGGATCATTTCCAAAAATGTTCAGGTTTCCAAAATGTGTTCATTTCCATTTCCATTTTCATTTCCATTTTCATTTCCATTTCCATTTCCATGCATTTCTAGGTTTCTAAAAGTATCAAAATTTATTCATAGCACTTGAAACTCGTCATTTCATACAATTAAACTGGAAATGCATAGGCCCTATTCAGGATGTTACATCTTCCTTTGTTTTTATCCTTTTGTTTCTTTTCTCCTTTCTTTATATATATAATAATATAATAATATAATATAATATATAATATAAATATAATATAATAATATACTAAAAAAAATCTCAGATTTTCTTCAATAAACTGCCTCAATCTAGACAAAATGGCTTAATTGCCATTTTGGTCCTTTATACTTTCTTTTAATTTATAATTAAACTTTTACTTTCATTTCAATCTAGTCCTTTTCATTTAATTTCCTACCCAAACGATAAAATTTTCTAACAAAAATTTAATACCACATTACTAACATTTTATAAATATTTATAAAAATATTTCCTATCATATAAAAACTCATGCAAACATATTGAAATAAATTTCTATTTAAATCGGATTTATGGTTGCGAAACCATTGTTCCGATAACCTTGAATTTAGGCCATTACACCCTAGACCATGCTTTACCCTGTGTGGTAACCTGACTTGAGCCACACGGCCTGTCACACGCCCGTGTGTCTGGCCTGTGTGCAACACTGACTTGAGTCACATGGCCTGTCGCACGTCCGTGTGTCTGGCCCATGTGCATGTCTGACTTGCTTTGAATTGAGACATTGAAGAGCACGGTCGACACACACGCCCGTATGCTCTACCTTGTGGACAATTATAGGTCATTTACAAGGCCAAATTACCACCCAATTGGGGTCATCCTTACTTGCTCAAATCCAACATCAAATGACATATAGTTTTCAGCCAAAACAAAACCAATTCATGCACATTTTAAACTACAACATCATCAACTACATCCATACAAAATTTCAACTTAAACATGTCCATTTCATGAACCAATTTCATACCAAAATGACCACTTCGTAAAACATACCACATGCCTTATAATACATATATGAACATATACCAAAACACATTTACAAGTACATATCACCATCTCAAAACTCATTCATCATTTCCATTTTTAACAAGCCAACTCACATAGTTTTATCCATAACTCAAAACATATACAGGTCACTAGCCTATACATGCCATATACCATATATACAACTCTCAAAATGGTACCAAGATAGATGTTCGACAGTGTGACTGAGTCACTGACGATCCCCGGATCCGAGCTAGCTTTAATGACATTATAAAACAGAGAAAACTTCACACAGTAAACTTTAAAGCTTAGTAAGTTCGTAATATAACACAGTTAACTCAATAATTCATGTGCAATATGCCAAATTAACTAACATATAGTTCAACTCATATCACTACTCAATCTCATCCATACTATTTCTTACTTTCTTATCATTCATTTAGGCTTATAAACAAGCATTCATAATGCTACTCATTCCAACTATTTTCATTATTTATTCTCCTTACTTTTCATCTCATTCATACTCAATATCATCAACCACATAGGTTCCGCACATACCTGTACATCACGTATTTATCTATCACGTTTACCACTACAATGCTCGATACATTAATCCATTCGATCATCTTTAAACGTTCAATATACTCGCACACTTAGTGCCAATCAATTAGCCAAAGCTATAATGATTTTGCACACTTATTGCCACCACATTAAACCAAAATGGTCTCGGTATCGCACACTTAGTGCCCATTATTCAACCAACGTTGTTTCGATCTCGCACACTTAGTGCCATTTTGTAGTCGTAGCTATCTCATTTTTCGCACACTTAGTGCCTCATATTCTCGAATCCACATTTCATATAATCAAGCTTCACAATCACGTTTCCATTCATTTCATTACACATAAACATTATTTAAACAATACGTATTATACACGAACTTAGCTAGGACTTAGAAACGACGAGATTAGTCGATCAATCGAGCACTTTATTTTTGCCTCGATCTAGGTCCGAATCTCTCCTTTCTTGATCTATATAATATCAAATTCAACTCATTCAATCACATTTTCACTTAATTTAGTCCACAACACATAATTAGGGCATTTTACACATTAGCCCCCTAATTTCATATTTTTATCAATTTAGTCCTTCTTGCATAAAATCATAAATTCAATAAATTTCTTAGCAACCCATGCTAGCCGAATTTATCACATACTACTAGCAACCTAAAACTTTCATTTATTTCACATTTTAGCCCCTCAATTTATCATTTTCACAATTTAATCCTTAATAGGCAATTTCATCAAAAATCATTATACAAAACATCTATATCAACCATCAAACACTTAGTTTTCATCATCAAACATTACAAAACTCAATTATTCAATAATGGTACTTCACAAAATCATCATCAATTCTGAAAATCAAGGCACGAGCTAGCTAGTACTCAAAGCAACGATCACAAAAACATAAAAATCATTAAAAATCGAGCTCAAAACATACCTCATGCAAGCTCAACAAGTGTCGAATGCTCAAAGCTCATAAACCCTATCTATTTCTTCAAATTTTCGGTAATGAATGCATGAAAAAGATGAGTATTTGGCTTTGTTTTAATAATAATATCATGATTTATCAATTACCAAAATTAACCTTTCATCAACACATTAAAAATCCACTAATAAACCCATTTTTGTCCATCCAAGCTATTAATGGTCTAATAACAACGTAAGGACCTCTCATTTAATAAGACATAGCATTTTAGCACTTTTAACTACTAGCACACAACTTTTGCATTTTACGCGATTAGATCATTTTTCACAAATCGGCACACAAACGATAAAATTTTCACACAGAACTTTCATATATACTTTATCACATGCCATAAACATAAAAAATAATATTAAATTATTTCTATGACCTTGAATTTGTGGTCTCGAAACCACTATTCCGACTAGGGTATAAACCGGACTGTTACACAAAGATTTCTTGTTCAAAATATCCATGATTATAATCGTTTGTCCAGAATGATAACCAATAACTGACTCAAAATCTTTCGACAGTTCAAGCCATCTTTGCTATCCCAAATTAAGATCTCTCTGTAACAGCAAATATTTTAAACTCTTGCAGTCATCAAATAGGTTACATTACTCACCAAACAATTAATGTCGCTAACTATTCAATTCAATTACAATGTCAACCATCTCTAATTCGAGCGTCAAATACTCTTTCCATGCAACTTTAATTGTATGGAAGCATAAGCCATCACTATACATTCTTGTACTAAAACACACTCCAAACCATTCAATGACGCATGACTGAAAATCATAAACTCTTTACCCGATTCAGGCTGAACCAAAACTGATGCTTCAGTTAACAGTGTTTTCAACTGTTTATAACTTTATTAACATTTATTAAACCAAATCAAACATCGCACAAATGAAAACTTCAACAATCGAAACAACTTTAATTTACAATAATATTTCTCAAATAGAACCGTTCCGATAGATATAATTATGTATCATGCCTTATAAAATATGAATTCTTCATTCAGACTATCCATCTATTTACCCGTGAATGCACAAAATTTATTTCCGGACCCAAGGATAAACTCAAACACATATAACTCAATTAACCTTTCAAACAAATAACCCAATCAAACTAAATAATTGAATCGATCTAGGCTGTCAAACAATAACTTTTCAAAGAAAACCTTTCTTCTTGTTGTCAAGATAACTCAGACATACAATTTATCACAATTTCTTCAGGATACTAGTCAAAGATCTTCTTAAAAATTGCGTAACTCGAATATGACATAACTTGTCGTCTTTACTCATTAACATATATCAAGATTTACCTGAAAGTGATAACTATTATACAGATTTGAACTTGATCTTCTATCGTCTATGCTTTTGCCGATGTCAATTCCCTTTCAAGAAAACTAGAAAGGATTATATAATAAAGTTATCTCAACTATTAATCATCGAAGCGTTGTACTATACTGAAGCCACCTCCGTCAGATAAAAAATCATAATGCTATAATAAGACCAACATCTCAACCGTATAAATAGATAATATCCTAGTTGTTAATAATGCATTTTGAACACAAAAGAAAATCAAAAATGGTTTCAACAGATTTAAATACAGAAACATAACCTCTATAAATCTGATGACAATACCACTGTACTCCCATGATCAAACCAGAAATTATAATCATAATAGATATATTCATCTCTGTCAAAAGAATATCTCTTGCAGATAATCACATAGAATCATAATAAAACCGATGTAGCGAAATCTCAAAGTATGGAACTATACAGAATTTCTGAAAATTACAACCCATATAGAATGATAAAGATCTCAATGATATCCCAAAGAAGTTCCAAAAGAAAACCTCACTCATAAGCACTGAAATCAACTGTGACAGAAGCAATATAATCTTCATATATATTCAACAAAACAATAACCAGTAGAAACAGAATACTAGCATCATACAAATTTTACCGTCGATTTTTCTATCAACACAATGGAATAGAATACCATAGAAAGATAGAGCAATGCCAATCATAACCCAAACAGACCAACAATGCTTTCGTCTATCAGTATGTTTAGCTAGCGTTCTCATGCGATAAGAATTTCATTTGAAAATAAATAGCCACATATACCTCTGAGAATAATTGATCACACAGAATACCCAGAAGATATCATTATAAGCTATTCGACTATACTGCTGTACTCAGATGTCTTTACAATTCAAACATTATTCCACTGTCTAATTCTGTCATTATTGGTTCCTCTTTATCCCATCACTAACAGAAATCAATTAAATAGAACTTCCAGTTAATACATTCTTTAGATATCATACCTGAATATTTTGTTTCATCGAAGTCAACTTCTTCTTAAATAGTGACTTTGCATAATCCAAATAGCCTTCAAGTCGATTCGATATCTCTTCTAGGACTGTCTTTACTGTTGACTCATTCTCTTATCTGACCATAGTATTAATCCTTCAATCACGAAACTCTGTAATTCCACACTTGTGAGCTTATTCAATCTAAATCTTGTGAGCTTTATTGTATAATACTATACTGGTAAGCGGGTGAAGATTGTAAAGCCTCAAAATTTGATACTCATATATACACACATATAATACAACATTTATCATCAACATAATATTAGGAACTTTTATTCATACCTTTATGAGTTTCAACTCATCATAGACACATTTTTAATCAAATGCTTGAGTATTATTTTCAGTATCATTTGAACTAGCTCGGTTGAAACATCTCTGTCTAAGTAAAACAAATCTCATCAAAGTCGAGAGATATCACACTATCACAGGTTATATATGGAATGTATAGCTAGACTCATATACGCTACGTTAGTCCAAGAATCGACTAAACCGTAGCTCTGATACTAATAAGTGTAACACCCATCACCCGTATTCAATGCCAAAATAGGGTTACAGAGTATTACTAGACTTACAACACATTTATACATACTTTTCTCATACAATTTATCAATTCAAATACAATTCAATCATAAATAATCATAGTGTCCCTTAAACAAGCCTACGAGGCCCTAAATATGCATTGGGAGTGGTTCAGAACTAAATCGATAACTTTTAAAACATTTAGAGCACTTAGAAAAATTTTCTCAAAATAGGGGACACACGCCCGTGTGACCAGGCCATGTGTCTCACACGGCCACCAGACACACCCGTGTCACAGGCCGTGTGAACATTCGGAATGAGAGCACATGGTCATGTCCCAGCCCTTGTCCTTTCCCGTGTCCAAACAAGTGAGGTTACTGACTTGGGTCACACGGCCAACCACATGCCTGTGTGCCCTTCAAAGTGGCCACACATGCCCGTGTGCCAGGTCACGTGTTAGGCCATGTCAAACCTGTAGGGTATACTGACTTATGCAACATAGCCAAGTCACACGCCAATGTGTTAGGCCGTGTGTCAATTAAGGGGTATACTGACTTGTGCCATACGGCCGATCACACGCCCGTGTGTGAGACCGTGTGGAGCATACTAACTTCATTTCAATTTTAATACCAGGGGACAGACGGCCGTGTATCATAACCGTGTGTCACACACGACTGAGACACATGCCCGTGCCTCTGCCTGTGTGGACAAAAATAGGCTATTTACCAAGCCATTTTGCCACCCAAATTTAGATACACCTGCACCTCTCAAATAGCACACCATATAGGATCAGAAGACATATATTTCAATTCCAATCAAACATGATTTATACCAATTCCAACACCAGCCAATACAAAACATAAATACCATATATTGCCATCTAATTTCATGACAATCTTTGTCTTCTCAAAACATCAAAATGACCATTTACAATTCCAAAAACTAGCATGCTTACTATCTCATGTTTTACTCATTCAAATTATACCAACTTTACATATTCAAATCAACTAATTAAACCTTTCCAAACATGCATCATTATTCATCTATTCACAAGCACATAACTTCCCAACTATCAATCATTTGACATTCAAATTACCTATTATCATTAAGCATCATGAATCCAACCTCAATCACACAACATAGGTCAATTGTATACATATAAACATAATCAAAATCAACCAAAATAAGCCAACTCACATGGCCAAATATACAAACCAAATCTTAGACATTTACAAGCCAATTCAAATGGCCAAAATCATAACCAAAACATAACCAACATGACCAAATTCCCTATACATGCCATATACTCAAATTACTAAAGTTCATAGATACTAAGTTATAGGTGGATAGTGTGAAGCGATCTTCGACGATCCCTGAATCTGAGATAGCATCGATATCACTATAAAACACGGGAAAATAAACAAAGTAAGCTATAAAGCTTAGTAAGCTCGTATGAGATAAATTTAATGCAATCACTTAAACATGATTCAATAATTTCAATATGTAAATATCCAACTTTCCTTAAATATCAAACCTTTCAAGTGCTCATTCACAAAACCATATGCATTCGTCATCATTTCTCCCATTCAAAGCTAAAATGGTTTATATACATACCTGTACCATCTCGTATCAATCTCATATACATTCTCGTCTTTTATTTACCCGTTGAATACCCGATATCTCGCACACTAAGTGTCGTATATAGCCGAAGCTATCTCAAATTGCACACCAAGTGCCATACATAGTCGAAGCTATCTCAAATCGCACACCAAGTGCCATACATAGCCAAAGCTTTTTCAAATGTTTCCATACAATTTTATTCATCAACAATTCAATATAAAGCATTAAATCTCAATTATAATAATTCTTATTAACATACGAACTTACCTCTAAGGTGGAAACGACAAAATAAGTCAATTAGTCGATAACTTTCGTTTTTCCTCGATCTAGATCCAAATTCCGCTTTTCTTGATCTATTCAATCATCTATTCATTCAATTTAGTCCAAAACATACTTTAAAACACATTTACACTTTTGCCCCACATATTCCACATTTTTTACAATTTAGTCCTTATTGCATAAAATCACAAATTAGTGAAATTCCAAATAAACTCATGCTAGCTGAATTACCATTATGCCCTTAGCAGCCCATAATTTTCATTTATTTCACATTTGAACCACTAACTTTACACATTTCTCAATTTAACCCCTATTTTGTATTTTCACTCAAAATCACTTAACAAAACTTGTTTAACTATCAACAACTAATCAAAATGTAACAGTTTGGTTTATACCCTAGTCGGAACAGTGGTTTTAGGACCACAAATTCGAGTCCGTATAATATTTTAATATTATATTCTGTACTGTTGATGTGTGGTTTAGCATGTGTTAAATTTCCGTATGCTAATTTGATTGTCTGTGTGATTAATTTGACCAAAAGGATTAAATTGCATGAAATGTGAAAGTTGCTTGCTATTGGCTAAAGCACCTATGTGTTGTGGTTTTATAAATGTGAGGACTTATGTGGCAAATAAGCCAATTCCATGATAGTGGATGGTAATAAATGTGGTATATGTATTTTTTATATATATATGATTATTAATTTATATTATATGTTATAAATATCTTATTACTTATTCATTAAGTTATAATTATTTTATAATAAAAGAAATTTAGTGGATGGTGGAATGACATAATAACCATAGTATGAGTTTGTCCTATATGTTTAATGGAGGGGCATTTTAGTAAGATGAATAAATGATATTAGATAAAAGAAACAAAAGATGAGTGTTCATCTTTTATTTTTCTCTTCTTTGAATGAAAATTAGAAGAAAGAAGAAGAAGAAACTTTGAGCTAGGTTTTGGCATTCATTAAGTATAATTAAGGTATGTTTTGGTTTTGAATTTTGATAATTTTTATATTTTTGAGATTGTTATTAAGTATACTATCATGCCCATGTCTCAATTTGATGAATTGATGTTGTTCATGAAATGTGCCATTGATGATATGTTGAGTTTTATGGTGATTTATGGTGTTAAATGAAAGATTTGATCTTTATGAACATGTTTTGTTCTTGAGGTTATGATGAATTTAGTTAAATTGGGCTAAATTGTGAAATAGAAAATTGAAGGACTAAATTGATGATTTGATGGAAAATATGGGCTTGAATGATATATATGTATATTCAGTTAAGTATGTGTATGTAGTGATTTTGTGAATTTAATGTTTTGAGAAAAATGGACTATATTGATAAAATGTGCAAATATAAGGGTTAATTTGCAAATAGCCTTAAATGTGTATCCATGGATTGGATTGAATGAATTAGTGAATAAAAGGGTTAATTTTGAATATGTTTAGATCAAGAACCGAAAAAAAGGGACTTAGATCGTGGGAAGGCGAAAGTAAACGAGTAGCCGTTTTCATTTCGATAAACCGAATTCGAGGTAAGTCACTATGCAAATAAATGTATATGTATGCAATTATAATTGTTTTTATGTTTGATGTTGATCATGAATACTATTGAGAAGCTATGCTTATGAGTTCCGAGAAAAAAATCCGATATAGTGACTAAGTCCGAGAAGTCCCGTGTGAACCTAGGAATAGATAGAATTAGCTATGTCATGTCATAGGTGTCTGTTTTGTTTTATCATGTAAGACCACGTCGGGACGTTGGCGTTGATTTGAGACTCGTGTAAGACCACGTCTAAGACGTTGGCATCAATATAAGTTTTACGAGTAAGACCACGTCTGGGACGTTGGCATCGATATAAGCTTTATGAATAAGACCACGTCTGGGACGTTGGCATCAATATGACTTTTACGTGTAAGACCCTGTCTGGGACAGTGGCACTAATATCTGAGTACATGTAAGACCACGTCTGGGATGTTGGCATTGTACAACTATTCCGAGCTATCTGAGTATCCTACTAGTTTCCTATTGGTTCAATGGGAAAATTTGTGATACGTATTGCAAATCCGAGCTATGAACAAATATGTGATTGTAAAACCATTTCAGGTATGTTGATTATACACTAATTGTGTATACAAGGTAAGCATCTATGTGATCTTATTATGGTGCTATGAATATGGAATTGAAAATATGATATGTAAAGTATTGGTTAAATGAGTTATACGTTTATGTAATTTTTGAATTGTGAATATGGCAAATGTGATCAAAGCATATATGTGATAATTTGCTAAGTTTGTTTGTATATGACTTACTAAGCTTTTGGAAAGCTTACTTTGTGTGCATTTTCTCTGTTTTATAGGTCGTCAAAGCTACTGAAGGCTCGGGACCGTCAAGGATTGACATCACAGTACTAAATTTATTTTGGTACCCTTTTGAAAATGTATATAGTTAAATAAGGCATGTATAGCTTAGACATGTGTATATGTTTGAGAAGTGAATTTTGCTATGACTTTGGCAAGTCTTGAGTTGGTATATGCTTGAATGAATGAGCTTTATGATACAATTTTTGATATGGGTTGATTCATATGAAATGGTTAAGTTTTGTTTAAACAATGGATGATTTTGATTGTGTATGAATTAGGTGTTTTTGGTGTGTTTTAATAGCCTAAAAATGGTGAAAATAGCAGTTTTCACACGGCCTAGACACATGGGCGTGTGCCCAGGGCGTGTGCCCAGGCCGTGTGGCAAAGTCAGTAGCTAAGAAAACCGCCCACGGGCTAGTTCCATGGCCGTGTGTAGCAAGTCAGAATCTGCCCACGGGCTACCCACGGCCATGTGAATTCCCCACGGGCATGCCCCAAATCACACGGCCATGTGCCCCTATTTTCAAGAAAAAGTTTCTAAAGTTTCTATTTTAGTCCCAAATAATTTTCTAATCATATTTTGGGTTTCGTAGGTCCATATTAGGGTCATAAAGATGAAATTTGAAAAATTCTAAATTATGCCTCGGGATTATGTCCCAATTTTACTCGTTCATTTATGTTTAACTCCGGTAATACCTCGTAACCCTGTTTCGGCGACGGTTTAGGGTTAAGGGGTGTTACATAAAATTTATCATCAAACATCAAAACTCATACATATTCATCAATGGAAACATTCACAATCTTTAAAAATTTTGCAAATTAGTCCCTTGCTAGCTAGTACAAGCTGCAACAATCTCAAAAACATAAAAATCATTAAAAACAGGACAAAAATCACTCACCAATTGAACTACTAAGCTTGGTCGAACATATCCATGGCTTCTCTAGGTTAGAATTGGTTGGAGGAAGATGATAACATCAAAATATGGCTTTTTTTTATTATAATTAACTATTTACCAAATACCAAAAATAGCCTTATTACTAATTCAATATTTCAATTATGCCAAGCCATTATCATCCATTATCCAATTAATGGTCTAATTACTACTTAAGGACCTTAATTTTAAGGTTCTATAGCTATTAGGCATCTTTAGCTATTAGGCATCTTTAGCTATTAGAATACTACTTTTGCACTTTACGCGATTTAGTCCTTTTCATCAAATTAACCAATCAAATGATAAAATTTCTTAACGAATCTTTCACAAAATTAATCTATCATGTTGTAGACCTTATTAAAATAATGAAATAAATATTTTTACTTCGAATTTGTGGTCCCAAAGGTGTTTACTACATGGCAAAGCAAGAGAATCCACAAGGTAGTTGCTCACAACGTTAGCACAACTTCCACTATCAATTATAAATGAGCAAAGTTTACCTTTAATCAAACACCTTGAATGGAATATATTACTCCTTTGATGATCATGATCATCCTTCCATTGGATGTTGAGGGTGCGCCTCACAACTAGACAACGGGGATGAGTTAGTGGTTCCACCAACTCTTCTTCACCATAATCCCGTTCAGAAATTCTGTCCGCGTAGTCTCACTAAAATGGTCATAACTTGTGCTCTCGAACTCAAAATCAAGTGATTCAAAATGAGTTTCGAAGCTAAGAGATAGATCTTCAAATTCCATACATATATCTTAACCCTGAAAATTTGCATCTTTGGTGATTGGAATTTAATAAATTTTACCCCATCCGTGCATGTATCATTCTCCCTTTCCTCAAAAAGATTCATCCTCAAATCTTGATTTGATTTGTTTAGCCTTTGACATTGTTGTTAGGCCTTGAGGTAGTGTGTACCCACCACATTCATGGATCTGAAATTGTGCCTTGAGACTCGCATCAGTAGTTCTTACCGTAAACTAGCTTATATGGAGATATACCTAGAAGAGTCTTATATCTTGTTCTGTAAGCCCACAATGTATCGTCTAGCTTTGCTGCCCAATCCTTTCGAGTTGGATTTTTTGGTTTCTCCAAAATATGTTTTATTACACAATTAGACAGTTCTACTTACCCATTAGCTTGTGGGTGATAGGTTGTTTTCATTCGATGTCTTATGCTGTATTTAGCCAAAGCTACTTTAAACTTCTTACTACAAAAATACAATCATTCATCGCTAACCAATGCTCGTGGTGTACCAAACCTAGCGAATATGTTTTTTTTCTTAGGAACCTTACTATTGATTTTGTATCATTGGTAGGTAAAGCGACAGCTTCAACCCATTTTGAAACATAACCAACAGCCAGAAGAATGTATTGATTCCCAAAAGAACTTGGAAAAGGTCTCATGAACTCAATCCCCTAAACATCAAATACTTCAATCTCAATTATCCTTGTTTACGGTATTTCATCCCTTTTTTATATATTCCCATTTCTTTGACACTACCACACCCCTATACGAATTCATAAGCGTCTCTATTCATAGTTGGTTAATAAAATCATGATTGTAGCACTTTCTGGGCTATCTTTTTTCCACCGAAATGCCACCCGTTTAGAGACGTATGTCATCATTGTAAAATGTTGTATATCTCTTCCTCCGCAACACACCTCTAAACCAATTTATCTGCACATTGTCGAAACACATATGGTTCTTCCCAGAAGTAATTTTTTTATTCATGGGCTATCCTCTTTTTATGTTGCCAAGATGTCTGTGCTGGAAAGACCCTCTTGCAATATAATTGACATAATCTACATACCACAATTTTAGATACTTTCCAACCCTAGTCTAACGGATGTCTACTCTAAATAATTACTCATCTATGAAAGTTTCTTTAATTTCTTAAATGTCCACTGCTTTAAAATTATTCTCGATCCTGGATAAATTATCTGCAATTTGGTTCTCATTCCCCTTCCTATCCATTATCCATAAATCAAATTCCTGTAATAATACCCATCTCATTAGCCTAGCTTTTGTCTATTTTTTCTTCATAACATATTTTAATACAGAATGGTTAGTATACACATATACTTTGTTCGCCATTAAGTAGGACCGGAATTTTTCACAAGCAAACACTATTGCTAGCATCGCTTTTTTTAATTGTAGTGTAGTTGCATCATGTCAGATTCAATGTTTTGCTTGCATAGTGAATAGCCCCAAATATATTATTCCGCTTTTGTCCCAAAACTACACCTACTACATATTCACTAGCTTCGCACATAATAATAAAAAGCTCCAACCAATTAGGGGTATGATTATTGGAGCAAATATGAGTTTTTAGGCTTTGACGTAGCTCTGGTCGAAAATTAGAGGTTTCTCTTTCAGAAGGAGTTGATTCAGAGGCTTAGAGATGTGAGCAAAGTCTTTTACAAACCTCTGGTAAAATCCTACATGTCCTAAAAAATTCCGAACTCCTTTAACATTTGTTGGGTAGGGAAGATTTTTTATAACCTCAATTTTTGCTTTATCTACCTCCATACCTTTTCTTGATATCTGATGTCCCAATACCAATCTTTCTTTTACCATGAAATGACATTTTACCCAATTAAACACTAGATTAGTCTCTTCACATGTTTTTAGGACTTTCTTCAGATTTCCCAAACATTCTTGAAAAGAATCTCCATAGACCGAGAAGTCATCCATGAATACATCTAATCCTTCGTCTAACATATCAGTAAAAATAGTGGTCATGCATCTCATAAAGGTTGCTAGAGTATTACATATGCCAAAAGGCATTCTTTTAAAAGCATAAATACCAAAAGGACATGTGAAAGTGGTTTTCTCTTGATCGTCGGGGTAGATTGGGATTTGATGGTACCCTGAGTAGCCATCCAAGAAATAATATTAATCTTTACCTACTAAACAATCGAGCATTTGACCAAAAAAAAGGGCAATGAGAACTGGTCTTTTTTTGTTGCATCATTCAATTCTGGTAGTCAATACATACTCTCCAACCAATAATTGTTCTCATTGGAATTAAATCGTTCTTATCATTTTCGACAACAGTTAGACCTCCCTTCTTTGGAACACACTAAGTAGCGCTAACCCATCCACTATTAGAGATGGCGTAAACAATACCTACATCAAGCCATTTAAGCAATTCTTTCTTTACTACTTCCTTCATAGTTGGATTAAGTCTACACTAAGCATCAACTACAGGTCTTTTTCCCTCTTCTAATCTAATTTTATGTTGAAAAAATGGAGGACTAATTCTTTTAATATCAATAATCGTTCATCCTATTGCTTTTTTATGCATTTTCAAAACACTTAATAGAGTCTCTTCTTGGTTTGTTTCTAAGCCTGCAACAATAATCACTGGAAGAGTATTTGTACTCCCAAATAATCGTATTTTAAATGGGTGGGCAATAGCTTCAATTCTAATTCAGGAGGTTTAATAACAGACGGCACCAATTTTGTTGAATTCAAGATGATTTGTTCTAGCTACTCCTTACTCTACCTCCACCAATCAAGTTGGGATACCATGTGATCATTTTCTTACTCAACATTGTCCTCTTCTTCTTCTGTCTTGAGATCATTTGATTCTTTTATAATTGACTCCAACTGATTACATTCTTACTCTTTTCCATTTTTTCTATATTCTAGTCCATCGATTTCCCTTTCATATTATTTCTCTCAGGTAGATTCATTAATGCTGAACTTCTCCAATATTTCCATAACTTCCTCTTGGGTTTTAGTCCAAATACTTCCTCGAGTCATAATGTTGAATTTCCATCTATTTTAACTGTCCAACCCATACTAGAAATATTGTATTTGAACTGCGAAGTGTATGCCCCCACCTAATATGGATTTGAGAATCACTTTAAACCTTTCCCATGCTTGTCCCAATATTTCAGTAATAAACTGCTTAAAATAAAATAATTGTGTATAAGTACTTAGTACCTTTTCATGGGCACTTCTCAGCAAAGGAATAACTACACATACTCAGTCCCAGTGGTAATGGTGTTTGGGGGAAGTGTTTCTGGTCACATTTTTGCCTTCCCATCTAGTGCAAATAGAATTAATAACAATTTAATAGCATCTGGTGAAACATCAGCGTAAGTAACTATGCTACATATATGATCAAATCTCCGCAAAAACACTATACGATCCTAAGTTTCATGATCGGCAAACCTAACATTTTCAAATTTACATGTTACCAAAGAAGGATTTAGTTCAAAATGTGAGTTATGAATAACAAGACAAGAAATGTTAGGTCGTAGGCAATCTATATTAAACAAGGTTCCTAAAACATGCATAATGTTAATAATTTTACTTACAAATAAAACAATTGTATCTATAACTTAAAATTTTTCTAATTATTCCTTCTGAATGCAAAAATTAAAATTAAACTAGTGACGTTGCCTCCTTGGCAACGATGCCAACAACTTGATCGCCTCCAAACGTATTAGTGTCCAGAGTGTGAATATTGTAGTAAAAGATATACTAATGAGGTGGTATCCGCAAGTATACAAGTCAAGTTGTACTATAGTTACAATGGAGTATGTGAGTACTCCGAGGATCTTATCCAAGTAATGTGAGTGCTAGATAAATTTTAGCCTAAACACTAAAAGATCTAATTAATACTTTAGTTTAGTTATAGTACGAAGGTAAAATAAAAAGAGTTTCTAGGTTTTTTATAATAATAAAATTAATATAATATAAAGAACTAAAATTCGAGAGATTTAAGAATGGAAATAATCAAATCTAATTCTAGGTGATTAGCTCACTTCGGTAATCCCCGTCAACTGTCACTTCGGGTTTTTCGTCAATAACTAGTCGTTATCCAAGCAGGGTCTTCCGATCTTCTACTCAAATAATGAGTCGCCAAGAACTACTTATCTTCCGACCTCACAGTCTAGACCGATTTGGGGTGAAGGTATTTACGGATAGGTTATACCAATTTTGGGTTAATGCCCATCTTGATGACTTCCCAGGGTTGTCAAGCATAGGGTTTTTTTTACGTTCTTCCTTTCCCAAATAGTTGATTCGTTGAGTATCCCTACAAAATAGTTAACAGATCATACTTCCACTTACTAATCCCCCATAGAGGAATTAATTTCTCATGGTCTCCATAGACAATATAAAATAGATATAAAGAGAAAACATGTTAAATAAATTGACAATACAGATTTTACAAAAGAGCCTAATTGTATTAAGATTGATCACAAATCCACAAGGTTTGATTGTCTCCACAATACAGATCTCTCAAAATAGAACAAGAATGAATGAAAATAAATCTAACCTAAGAAAGAGAAAACTAAACTGAAATTAAAAGACTAATTCTAGGCTAAGTGAATGGTCCCCCTAACATGTGACAAATGAGCCTATTTATAGATTTTAGGTGGTCATCATCTTTAATCCTAGGTCAGTTGACGTTCCTGAGCTTTAAGTTTGATTGTGCGAACCAAAACGCCCCTGTCTTGTGTTTAATTTTGGTCTAGTGTCGATGTCGCGACATATCAGGACCTATGTCACTATGTCGCGACATAGCAGTCAGTGTACTCCTTTTGAGCTATCTTCAGGGGTATGTTGCAACACCCATAGGCTATGTCGCGACATCAAAGACAGTTTCATGATTTCTCCATTATGCTCCCTATGTTACAACATCAGACTTTTCGTGTTGCGATGTAGTGACCAGTATTGATTTGGTACGCCTTCTAATGGTCTCCTGCACATTTATAAAGTTCATTAGCTTACCCTTAGGTTTCATTTGGCCCCTAAGGTCAATAAAAGACTCAATTTACATGTTTTATTAACTTAATGGAAACTTAAGAAAACATTATTAAAACTTAATAAAAACGCTTGTCTTCAAGCTCCTAAAGTGCGGAAACTAGTTTAATATGCTATACCAATTTGCGATAGATCACCACACGGAAACTAGTTTTCAGGTTTTTCCTATCTTTTTAAATTTATTCCAAATTGATCCAAAATTATTTCCTATTTAGTTTTAACCTCCCGTAAGCTCGATATTAATTCATAATTGATTGAAAAACATGTTAATTTAATTAATTTTGATTTTTTATATTTAATTGAGATTTAAAAATTATAATTCATTTTTAATTGTTTGGTATTTAGTTGTAGCATCCTATTGTCCGGGTCCGACAATCGGACCGGGTAAGGGGTGTTACAGAAGGTATGCTCTAAGAATCCTTTAGCGGATAGTTGAAAAGCTACCATAAGGATTCATGATGGGAAGCCGAAAAATAGCCAAATTAGTTTTACGTCAACAAATACCCCAAGTGAAGGGAAAGTGAAATGAATGAAGGATAGGAATCACTGGTATGGTGAAATAGTTGGGATATGGTCGGTGGAGAGTCCGATCAGAGGAAGGTTTTATAGTGAGTCGGATAGCTCAAAGGACCAGGTGGAGTCCACCACCTCGATGTAGAACGTTCGTGATGAGAGAATAAAAAGTATTTGTGTTTAATTTATTTTACGTATGTTAAACTCGCGCGATAGGGTTAATTTATGGTGTAGTATAGGAACTCACTAAGTTCATTCAAGCTTACGGAGTTGATTTATGTTTGCAAGACTTGTGAGGATGATCTTGGTTTGCAAAGAGGGACCAAGCCAGATGGAATGGAAGTCAAAGATCGTCGAAAGTTGTTGGAAAAAAGGGGTTTAGAAAATGCAGCGGAAAATAAATTTAAAGAAAAACCAAAGTTTTAATTTTTTTTTTCAAAACAACATCTTGGTTGTGATATTTAAAATAATAAACACTTAATCAAAATTGTACCTTTTCAATTAGTCTAGGATGAGCGCTACAACTGAGTAGCCTTCTCCATTATCCTCAAGCTCACTTTTGCCGAGTGTGGGATCTATTCGAATTAGACAATTTTTCATAAAAGTTACCAGTGGAGTAATTTTACAATTTCTCTAAATTTTTGGGTCAAGTTGTAAATCAGAAAAATATCTCTAGAAATTTTCTAGAATAATATCCTTAGAGAATTTTCTCTCTACAACTTTCTCTTGAATTCAAGTGTGTGTAAATAATAACCCAATGCTCTCTTTATATAATGAGAGTTTAGAGAGTTCAACTATGATTAAACTTAATCACTTTAATATTAAATTAATATAATATTTATAAAGATAAATATTAGATTAAATTTAATATTAAATCTTATTTAAAATAATAGAATTTTTATCTCGTAGATAAATATTAAATTAAATTTAATATTAAGATAATCACTTTAATATTAAATTAATAAAAAAATATCAAGATAAGTATTAAATTAAATTTAATATTAAACTATTAAAATAATATTATTTTTGGAATAATTAATCTGAAATCAAATTCTCTAGTCGAATTCGAGTAGGAATGTAACTCTCCCACTGCTCAACCACTGACGGCCAATCGCCACCGGTCACTAGGACACTGCCGTCACAACCACCAACACCGCCATGTCCGATGATGCAGGTGCGACACCTTTACGGCACCCGAGCCGGTTCGATCTGAGTTAATGACGACCCGACCGGTCTGATCTAGCCACCAGTTGGACTATCGGCCCGGTTTCACATACCAGGCCCAGTTCTACCAATTTTTAGGTCTTGGTCTCGATTTTGGGCTCCCGAGCCCAATTTACGATCTCAGGTCCAATTTTCAGGTTCAACTATTCATTAGGCCAATTATCTAACTTAAAAATAAGTTCCAAAAGTATCATATTAATTTTAATTAATTTGACTAATTTTTTTACTTGATCAAAATTAATTATTTCAAAAATCACTTAGATTTTCCAAATTAATTTTTCAAGAAAATTCTTTAATCAAATTCTCTAGTTGAACAATTCTCACGACCACCTAATTTAATTCCACATTGAATAAATTGACTCAATTAAATTATTCTCAAAGTCGTAGAATTTACTTCTGATTCAAATGCAGTCCGATCGAGCTTTTGTTGAGCTAGTGGAGGGACCAATCAAACATGTACAATTAGACTCTAGTGATTGCAATTATGTCCAAAAGCATTGTTTCGATAATTTGCAATTACTTAATCATGGAGTCAGTCCATAATAAGTACCATGATTGAAAACTCCTTATTATATACTCTTTACGAAAGCAATTCATCCAACTTGTAACACCCTCTAACCCTAAACCGTCGCCGGAACAGGGTTACAAGGCATTACCGAACATATTAGTCAAATTTCCTAATTACTTATAAATAAAAAATTACCTTCATGATATAATTTAGTAATTTAATTCCTATATTGGGCTCTTGAAGCCAAAGCATATATTTAACGGGGAATGGAACTTGTTCAAACATTCTACAAAACTAGCGAAAATATATATATGTTTTTTTTTTATTTTATAAAAATTTCGACAGCATTTCTGCTTATTTTCACCTATAACCCCCTGCAATTAAAACCATATTCATTCCAAATATAACCAATTCAACCAATTCCAAAATCCTATAATTCAATCAATGCAAATTCATATTTAAACATATTTAGATTCTACTTATAACATCAAAATACCAAATATCATTCTTTACAACAAAAGTCATGTAGTAATTTTAAGTGACCGAAATAACACCTATGTACATGCCATTTTAATACAAAATATAGTACCTACTTTTGTAGTCCTTGAAGATGTGATGAGATGAGAGATCTTCTAGTTGGACTTCTCTTCTAGTCTATTTGTACCTACGCGTTAAAAATAAACGCGTTAAGCCAGTGAAGGCTTAGTAAGCACTACAAGAATAATTAATTAAGCAATCATAACAGAATATTTTAAACTCAATCAATTATTGCATATTTACTCACATATAAGTCTCTTCAACTATGCATTGCTTTAAATAAATTTAACTTATTTTTTGTAAGGTATAAAACTTACCTTAACACATCAGTAATTCACTTTTATTCTCAATTCACAATATTAGCCCAAAGTAGACTTTATAGAACACACCGGACATACGGAACAGATACAGAGGTGCATTATGATGCACAAGTGAACAGAGAGCACTGACGTGCTAATAATCGGAGAGCACCAATGTGCTAATAATCAGAGAGCACTGACGTGCTAATAATCAGAGAGCACTGACGTGCTAATAATCAGAGAGCACCAACGTGCTAATATCAGAGAGCGCGCTATAGTTCCTTAATGGCATGCCACTAATATCACAGTAGTTCTAAATTTCGTCTACTTGGGCATTAAAGCTGGATCTCATATATTAAAATAATTCACATAAATATTTCAAAAAGGATAAATAACAATAATTTAAAATTCTTGTAGTACTTACAACAAAAGATTGAGGTGATATAAGTTCTTCTTCCTTCACTCCTTAACCTTCTCTTTTCCTTTTCCTTCGATTCGGTCCTCTCCTTCCTTTTCTTTTTCTTCAATTTCATATAAACACATAACATTTATGTGTTAAAAATAATCGAATAATTTCCTGTACTATTTAATAAAATAGACATGTATTTTATGATAAATTCATCCTTTCTTACTTTTGCTCACATTTCAATTTAATCATTTACTCATAAACTTATTCAAAGCTGTCCTTTTGTGTCATAGTCACAAAATTATTTATTTCCAGAGCTACATAACTCCAAATGAAGAATCGTAAATTTTTCCTGAAACTAGACTCACATATATTCATACCATAAAATTTTCAGAATTTTTAGTTTAGCCAATTAGTACAGTTTATTCATCAAAGTCACCTCTATTCTGCTGTCTGGCAGTTCTGACCCTTCTTCACTAAAAATTAATTATCTCTTCATACAGAATTCAGATGATGTTCTCGTTTATTTCTATTGAAAATAGACTCATTCAGGATTCTAAACATATAAACTTAAGCCCCTAATTATTTTTCTCCAATTTTTTTATGATTTTCCAAAATCAGAACAGGGGATTTCGAAATCACCCTGAACTAGTCTCACCAAAATCTAAATATCTCAAACTACAGAATTTATTTGCTTTCCCTGTTTCTTTCATATGAAAATAGACTCAATAAGCTTTAATTTCATATCTCACTCAACTTCTAATTCCTCTTCTACGATTTTTGGTGAATTTTCAAACTTACTCTACTGCTGCTGTTCCAAAACTGTTTTCTTATAGCTTGTTTTGCAATTAAGTCCTTTATCCAATTCTAACTTCAAATTCTTTCAATTAAACCACTAATTCATCATTTTATTCATCATATGCTATATTCAACAACTTTAAAACTTCAAAAACTTCAACTTAAATTCATCAAAACTTTGTTCTAAAACTTATAAAACATCAAAATTAAAAGAAAATGACTAAATTAACTTACCAAATTAAACTCTAAGCTTTAAACTTTCAATTTACCCTTTTCTTCTTTCTTTTCTCTCTTTTTCTTTCTTTCCCCTGCTCTCTGTTTCGTTTTCTTCTCTGTTTCTTCTCTCTCTTTTTTTTTAACCTTATTATATAATATATATTATATTATAACATAAAATAATAATATATTTTATCACACACAAAAAAAATCTATGCTTATGCCGCCTCATCAATTAAAAATGGCATAATTGCCTTTTTAATCCTTTTTATTTTCTTTAATCTTTAATTAAACTTTCACACCTATTACAATCTAATCCATATTCCCCAAATGCTTCTAATTAAATCAAATTCACCTAAATAAAACCCAATTAGGTGCACAACTAGCTTCGTAAATATTTTTTAATAAATATTTACGTTTCAGTTTTATGGAAACGGAGACCGAAAATATATTTTTCGGTTACTCGACTATCGGGTCACTACAATTCTCCCCCGCTTAATAAATTTCGTCCTCGAAATTTACCTGACGTAAATAACTGCGGATATTGATGTCTCATTGTTTCCTCACTTTCCCATGTTGCTTCTTCCGAATTATGATGTCTCCACAACACTTTTACCAACGGAACCTGTTTGTTTCTCAATTCCTTTACCTCTCGAGCAAGTATCTTAATTGGCTCCTCTTCATAAGTTAAATCCGGTTGAATTTCTATTACTTCAGGAGTAATCACATGAGATGGATCAGACCGGTATCTTCGTAACATTGAGACATGAAAAACATTGTGAATTCTATCCAATTCCGGTGGTAAGGCTATCCGATAAGCAACTGGACCAACCCGTTCTAAGATCTCATACGGCCCAATGAATCTTGGACTGAGCTTGCCTTTCTTCCCAAATCGGAGAATTTTTTTCCATGGCGACACTTTTAAAAATACTTTTTCACCCACATTATATTCAATATCTTTTCTTTTAAGATCAGCATAAGATTTTTGACGATCAGATGCCGCTTTCAAACTACTTCGAATGACTTTTACTTTTTCTTCTGTTTCTTGGATCAAATCAACCCCATGTATCTTCTTTTCACTGAGCTTTGTCCAATATAACGGTGTTCTACATTTTCTACCATACAAAGCTTCATACGGAGCCATTTTAATACTGGACTGATAACTGTTATTGTAAGCAAATTCAATCAAAGGCAGATACCTCTCCCAATTACCTTCAAACTCTAATATACAACATCGGAGCATATCTTCTAATACTTGAATTACACGCTCAGATTGGCCATCTGTTTGAGGATGAAATGCAGTACTGAAATACAACTGAGTACCTAAAGCTTCTTGCAATTTATCCCAGAAACGAGAAGTAAATCGGGGATCTCTATCTGATATAATGGAGACAGGCACTCCATGTAGCCTGATAATCTCAGATATATACAGTTCAGCCAGTTTCTCTAAAGAATAATCCATACGTACCGGAATAAAGTGCGCTGATTTTGTCAATCGATCAACAATCACCCAAATAGCATCCTTTTTCTTCGGAGACAACGGCAACCCCGATACAAAATCCATAGTGATTCTTTCCCATTTCCATTCCGGTATAGTAATTGGCTGAAGTAATCCTGAAGGTACTTGATGTTCAGCTTTAACTTGCTGACATATTAAACATCTTGATACAAACTCAGAGATATCCCGTTTCATTCCTGGCCACCAATACATCTTTTTCAGATCATTATACATTTTATTACTCCCCGGATGTACAGACATAATACCGTTGTGAGCCTCGTATAAAATCTTCTGTATGAGTTCTGAATTCTGAGGTACACATATCCTACCTTTGAATAACATACAACCATCAATTCTAACCTGAAATTCAGAATCAGTACCTGACTCACACTGTGCCCATTTAACCTGTAACTTCTCATCATTCTTTTGAGCTTCACGTATTTGCTGTAAAAATGTGGGTTTAGCTCTCAATTCAGCTATGATTGAACCATTATCAACCAAAGACAATCGGGTATTCATAGCTCGCAAAGCAAATAGAGATTTTCGGCTTAAAGCATCAGCAACAACATTAGCCTTACCTGGATGGTAATCAATAATTAAATCATAATCCTTTATCAATTCAACCCATCTTCTCTGTCTCAAATTCAAATCCTTCTGAGTCAACAAATACTTCAAACTCTTATGGTCAGTGTAGATATAACATTTTTCCCCGTATAAATAATGTCTCCATATTTTTAGCGCAAACACCACTGCAGCCAATTCAAGATCATGTGTCGGGTAGTTCTTTTCGTGTGGCTTCAATTGCCTAGAAGCATATGCTACTACCTTTCCTCCTTGCATTAGCACACAGCCCAAACCATTGTATGAAGCATCACTGAAAACCACGTACTCCTTACCAGATTCTGGTTGAATCAACACAGGAGCTTCTGTTAATGCTGCTTTTAATTTTTCAAAATTTTGCTGACACCTTTCTGTCCATTCAAATTTTACATTTTTCTGCAACAATTTCGTTTATGGAGATGCAATCATAGAGAATCCCTCAACAAATCTTCTATAGTAACCAGCCAATCCGAGAAAACTCTTTACTTCTGTCACATTCTTTGGTGGTTTCCATTCAAGTATAGCTTCTACCTTCTTGGGATCTACCCGAATACCCTCTGCCGATACTATATGTCCCAGAAAAGTGACTTCTTTTAACCAAAATTCACACTTACTCAATTTAGCATACAATTGCTTTTCTCTCAAAATCTGTAGCACAATTCGGAGATGTTTATCATGCTCTTCTTCACCTTTTGAATACACTAGAATGTCATCTATAAATACAACCACAAACTGATCTAAATAAGGCTGAAAAATTCTATTCATAAGATCCATGAAAGCAGCTGGAGCATTAGTCAATCCAAATGGCATAACCAAGAATTCATAATGACCGTACCGAGTCCTAAATGCAGTTTTCGACACATCAGATTCTTTCACCCGTAACTGATAATACCCCGATCTGAGATCAATTTTAGAAAATACAGTAGCTCCTTTTAACTGATCAAACAAATCATCAATCCTGGGCAACGGATATTTGTTCTTTATAGTCACTTTATTCAACTGACGGTAATCTATACAAAGCCTCAAAGACCCATCTTTCTTCTTTACAAACAATACTGGTGCTCCCCATGGTGATACACTAGGACGTACAAATCCCTTGTCCAATAATTCTTGTAGCTGCGTTTTCAATTCTTTCAACTCAGTAGGTGCCATCCGGTAAGGTGCTATAGATATCGGTGCAGTGCCTGGAATTAACTCAATCCCAAACTCTACTTCTCTTTCTGGAGGTAAACCCGGCAATTCCTCTGGAAACACATCAATGAAATCTCGAACCACTGGTATCTTTTCAATCTCAGAATTCGTTGTACGAGTATCTAAAATGTAAGCAAGAAAAGCAGTACATCCTCTTCTTATCATCTTAGAAGCCTTCATTGCAGACACCACATTCGTCAATGCACTATATTTTTCACCGGTTACAATCACTTCATCTCCATTTGAAGTTCTCAAGGAAATTCTTTTTCTTCTGCAATCAACCATAACCCCATGTTCTGACAACCAATCCATACCCAATATCACATCGAACTCATAAAACGTAAGTGCCATAAGGTCTGTTGGAAACTCATAATCATGAATTTTTAGGGGACATCTTCTACACACTTTATTAACTTTCTCACTTTGCCCGAAAGGATTAGTAACTACTATTTCGTATTCTGTAAGTTCTACTTGTAAATCTCTTTCTTTCACTAATGCAATACATATATATGAATGTGTAGAGCCAGGATCAATTAATGCAATTACAGAAGAACAAATAAAGAGAATGTACCAGTAATCACATCAGGAGCGTCTCCCTCTTCTCGTTTTCTGATAGCATAAGTTCAAGGCCTTCGGGATTCAGATCTATTAGTTGTTTCCCTCACCAATCTCGTACCACTACTAGTGCCACCAGAAATTCCAGGTTGTCTACCTCTTTGTGAAACTGAGTTACCTCTCACAGACTGTTCTGTAACACTTTCTGACATCTTCAGACAGTCTCTGATTAAATGATCTTTTGACCCACATCGAAAACAGGCTCGGGAATTCAGTCGACATTCTCCCCAATGATATTTTCCACAGTGCTCACATGATGACGGTGTTGGTTTTCTTTTAGAAACCCCGGTACTACCCATAGAGGTCGTCTGCTGAGTTTGTCTTGTTTGAATTCTGGATCTTTGCCCAACAGTAGGAGAACTGTATCTAGAATCTCTAAAATCCCTTACTCTTTTTGAAAATGGTAGTGGTGCTGAACTAGTTGCTAGTCTCTTCCCAAAACTCTTCTCTTTCGAACGAGCTAACCCTTCTTCCAATCGTTGTGCTCTATCAACCAAAATAGGAAATTCTTGTAGATGTAATGGTATAAAAGGAACATAAATCTCTTCATTCAATCCCCACTCAAATCTTCTGCACATATCTGCTTCATTTGCTATTAATTCCTTTGCATATTTACTCAATCTGATAAATTCACGTTCATATTCAGCAACAGACATGTTGTTCTGTTTCAGATCCAGAAATTCTCTTTTCTTCTTCTCAAGATAAAGTTGACTCACATATTTCTTTCTAAATTCAGATACAAAGAAATCCCAATTAATTTTCTCTGCAGGATGGATATTCATGACAGTGGTCCACCATTGATAAGCCTCACCCTTTAATAAAGATACTGCACATTTCAACTTTTCATCCCCTGTACACTGCAATTCTTAAAATATTCTTTGACTGTTCTCTAACCATTCCTCAGCCTCAGCTGGGTCATCATCTTTCTTTCCTTTAAATTCTTCAGCTCCATATTTTCTGATTTTCTCCAAGGGAGATCGATGACTGGTTATAGATAGTTGTGGATGTGGAGCAATAATAGGAGAAGATAGTGGTGGAACAGATGGAGCATTATTAGTTCTCACAACTTGCTGCAATAACTGATTCATTGTCTATAACAAAGTTGCAATCGGAATTTCTTCTCTAGCTGGTATTGGTTCAGTTTCAGATTGAGTTCTTTCTTCCAATTCAGGCTCTCTATCATCTCCTAAGTTTACTGATTCACTTCGAACTTGGGCTCTATGTTGATCTCTTTCCCTATCAAGGTTTGGCGCCCTGCTCTCTACTTCATTTTCTGACTCTTCACGAGATCTATTTGACATCTTTAAGTTTCTACAATATCCATAAATTACATAATTAAATAACTAAAACTCATCTCATCACATCAATTTATAAAATGGCATGTACAAATAGACTCATACTCGACCCAAGAATTTAGAAATCCTAGGCTCTGATACCAATAAATGTAACATCCTCTAACCCTAAACTGTCGCCGGAACAGGGTTACAAGGCATTACCGAACATATTAGTCAAATTTCCTAATTACTTATAAATAAAAAATTACCTTCATGATATAATTTAGTAATTTAATTCCTATATTGGGCTCTTGAAGCCAAAGCATATATTTAACGGGGAATGGAACTTGTTCAAACATTCTACAAAACTAGCGAAAATATATATGTTTTTTTTATTTTATAAAAATTTCGACAGCATTTCTGCTTATTTTCACCTATAACCCCCTGCAATTAAAACCATATTCATTCCAAATATAACCAATTCAACCAATTCCAAAATCCAATAATTCAATCAATGCAAATTCATATTTAAACATATTTAGATTCTACTTATAACATCAAAATACCAAATATCATTCTTTACAACAAAAGTCATGTAGTAATTTTAAGTGACCGAAATAACACCTATGTACATGCCATTTTAACACAAAATATAGTACATACTTTTGTAGTCCTTGAAGATGTGATGAGATGAGAGATCTTTTAGTTGGACTTCTCTTCTAGTCTATTTGTACCTACGCATTAAAAATAAACGCGTTAAGCCGGTGAAGGCTTAGTAAGCACTACAAGAATAATTAATTAAGCAATCATAACAGAATATTTTAAACTCAATCAATTATTGCATATTTACTCACATATAAGTCTCTTCAACTATGCATTGCTTTAAATAAATTTAACTTATTTTTTTGTAAGGTATAAAACTTACCTTAACACATCAGTAATTCACTTTTATTCTCAATTCACAATATTAGCCCAAAGTAGACTTTATAGAACACACCGGATATACGGAACAGATACAGAGGTGCATTATGATGCACAAGTGAACAGAGAGCACTGACGTGCTAATAATCGGAGAGCACCAATGTGCTAATAATCAGAGAGCACTGACGTGCTAATAATCAGAGAGCACTGACGTGCTAATAATCAGAGAGCACCAACGTGCTAATATCAGAGAGCGCGCTATAGTTCCTTAATGGCATGCCACTAATATCACAGTAGTTCTAAATTTTGTCTACTTGGGCATTAAAGCTGGATCTCATATATTAAAATAATTCACATAAATATTTCAAAAAGGATAAATAACAATAATTTAAAATTCTTGTAGTACTTACAACAAAAGATTGAGGTGATATAAGTTCTTCTTCCTTCACTCCTTAACCTTCTCTTTTCCTTTTCCTTCGATTCGGTCCTCTCCTTCCTTTTCTTTTTCTTCAATTTCATATAAACACATAACATTTATATGTTAAAAATAATCGAATAATTTCCTGTACTATTTAATAAAATGGACGTGTATTTTATGATAAATTCATCCTTTCTTACTTTTGCTCACATTTCAATTTAATCATTTACTCATAAACTTATTCAAAGCTGTCCTTTTGTGTCATAGTCACAAAATTATTTATTTCCAGAGCTACATAACTCCAAATGAAGAACCGTAAATTTTTCCTGAAACTAGACTCACATATATTCATACCATAAAATTTTCAGAATTTTTAGTTTAGCCAATTAGTACAGTTTATTCATCAAAGTCACCCCTATTCTGCTGTCTGGCAGTTCTGACCCTTCTTCACTTAAAATTAATTATCTCTTCATACAGAATTCAGATGATGTTCTCGTTTATTTCTATTGAAAATAGACTCATTCAGGATTCTAAAAATATAAACTTAAGCCCCTAATTATTTTTCTCCAATTTTTTTATGATTTTCCAAAATCAGAACAGGGGATTTTGAAATCACCCTGAACTAGTCTCACCAAAATCTAAATATCTCAAACTACAGAATTTATTTGCTTTCCCTGTTTCTTTCATATGAAAATAGACTCAATAAGCTTTAATTTCATATCTCACTCAACTTCTAATTCCTCTTCTACGATTTTTGGTGAATTTTCAAACTTACTCTACTGCTGCTGTTCCAAAACTGTTTTCTTATAGCTTGTTTTGCAATTAAGTCCTTTATCCAATTCTAACTTCAAATTCTTTCAATTAAACCACTAATTCATCATTTTATTCATCATATGCTATATTCAACAACTTTAAAACTTCAAAAACTTCAACTTAAATTCATCAAAACTTTGTTCTAAAACTTATAAAACATCAAAATTAAAAGAAAAGGACTAAATTAACTTACCAAATTAAACTCTAAGCTTTAAACTTTCAATTTACCCTTTTCTTCTTTCTTTTCTCTCTTTTTCTTTCTTTCCCCTGCTCTCTGTTTCGTTTTCTTCTCTGTTTCTTCTCTCTTTTTTTTTTAACCTTATTATATAATATAATATTATATATATTAACATAAAATAATAATATATTTATCACACACAAAAAAAATCTATGCTTATGCCGCCTCATCAATTAAAAATGGCATAATTGCCTTTTTAATCCTTTTTATTTTCTTTAATCTTTAATTAAACTTTCACACCTATTACAATCTAATCCATATTCCCCAAATGCTTCTAATTAAATCAAATTCACCTAAATAAAACCCAATTAGGTGCACAACTAGCTTTGTAAATATTTTTTAATAAATATTTACGTTTCAGTTTTATGGAAACGGAGACCGAAAATATATTTTTCGGTTACTCGACTATCGGGTCACTACACAACTGCTTTGTCCAATGACCTCGTCATGTGTGTGTTACCCTCATATGATATCCTTAATTCATTTAAGTTAAATTCGTTCATTCAATACAATCCTATTTTATCTCATTGTCACCATTGTGTCTTCTTAATGATTAATATGATCACTGCCAACAAATGACTGTGATAAATTGCTCCTTCGAGAACGAGCAACTCGTGGCCACGTTCCATATTTTATCAATCCACATAATGCCAATGAGAGGATCTCATTAACTCTTTAATTGAGCTATGAATTCAATTGTTGCTAGTAAAGTCATGCCATACACAAGTCATGTACCCAACATATCGGCTTTGGCCTCAATCATCTTTAGAGCATAAGCCTCCACTTATATCAAAGCACATGAGTTACATACACATGGTCAATGACTAACTTAGGATTTAGGCAAATCACACCATGAACGTCACAAGTGAATTAATTCACAAACGGATTAAGAATTAATTCATCTGGGGTACGGTCCAATGTATCATTCTACCAATGAATACATCTATGTCTCTACTCGTGGAGTCAACTGCTCCGATAGCTAAGACTAGCCATCTCCCCAATTGGAATTGTAGATAACATAATAATCCTTCTCGGTATTTGAATCAAATGCTCACTTTGATTCTTTGACGTGATTATGGATTCATTTAGGTTATCTACTAAAGTAAGTTGTCTTTCTCGCAATGTAAACATTCTTTACAATGCCACTTATCTTCAGTTTGAACTTTAGACAATCAATGAGCTAATATTTGCTTGTCACAATTTCGCTTTGCATGCAAAATATAAAAGATAGAAAATACAAAAGACATAATAGTGAAATGTGAAATTAACTTTATTTATTTATCGTTCAAATAAATATAAAACAGTTACATGTTTACTACAATATGCGCACATTTCCCAACAGAAGTTAGAGTCATGCGCATAAGAAAGGGTATCATTGGAGGCATCGCCTTAGAATAAATCATGGTGTAACTAGACGTCATTCATAGAGTCTGGATTCTGAACTAGTTAGCCCTTAGTCAAACTTTAAGGGACTTAATGTAAACCAACAAACTGTTTAGAGAAGGGAATTGAAGAACCAAACATTTAGCAGTTAAGGCTCTGAGTTGTAAGAATAATAATTATTATTGATTATTAGATTATTGTACCTTAGTCTATTTATGGCAACTAAGTTAGCCAAATTAAGTATAGGTTCATTTGTGATGCTCCATACCTGAATCCGATGGAGGGGTCGTGTGTGGGGTGTTACAATATAATATTAGCATTAACAAATTTACAATAATTAAACATGTATAACTATATGCATTGAACATGTATAACTATATGCATATATCTACCATATACTTATAACTTGAAATTACCAAATTTTACATCTTCAATATAAACATGTTAAGCGTACAAAACTAACCACAATTCATCCCACTTCAATACAATCTATACGGACAATTCATTATACTTATAATAACAACTTTTCGAACATACCAATATCAAAATGTCCCCTTATCAGTCATATTTTCAATTTACCACTTCTAAAATCACCTAATTTATTCATTCCTGGAGTCTTTTGACTCATTTGAATATGTTCCAGCCCCCAAGGTTCGATTTCGTTTGATTCACATACTCTATCATATGATTACAACATTTCATTGCATTTAATCACAAAACACATTAATATAATCCTATTAACCTAACTCAGATTTTCTAGACAGACATTCGGATTAGTCAATCTGCATCTCAAACTGGCACCGTAGTGTATCATCGGCTAACCTGAAGTATAAACATGTACATTTAATAGAGTAACCAATTTTGTAATATCATGTCGTAGTTCAATTGACACCTCCATCATTTTCATTTCATCATCAAATCATCAATTCAACATGTAATATAACATAATTCAACCCAATTTCAAGTAAATTTCATACTTTCATCAAATTACACTATTTCCAATTCTATTCAATTTAGTCATTTACCTCGATACTCAGGCATATTCCTACCAATTCAATCCAACTACTTTCTCACAACTTACCTCCATATATTAGCATATAATACAATATAAATATGCAACAATTAAAGTGGATTGAATTATAGAAATACAAACTAGAAACTTCGAACTATTCGTCAACAACTTTAGCTTTTCATTTCCCTTTCAAGAAATCCGGGTCAACGTTAGCTACGGATTAACATAAACATACAAAATCATCAATATTCAACCAATTTCATGGTTTCACCAAGTTATACTATTTTCAATTTTTATTTAGTTTAGTACTCTTTCTCGATAATCATTCACAAATATACCAATACGATTCGATCAGTCATAATCATCTATCCATTCATTAAATATCTCAAATTGCAATTCATCATATTCAATTTATCGATCAATTTATCATTTTTTACGATTTAGCTCATTTATCACCTTTTGTACCAAATTGTAAACAATTCAAATTACTATCACACGTACACAAATTCATAATTCAAATATCTAACAATTTACATATAAACATACTATATGAACCTATCTAATCAAAACAAAAAAAAAAAAACAAATCTTCAAGTTCAATTTTATTTTTCGAATGCCCCTAAAGTTTTACATTTTATTCAGTTTAGTTCCTAAAATCGAATTTGTCATAACTTTCAAATTTGGGCTTTGATTTTGAAACCAATCTCAATTACATCCTATTATAAATATATTATCTATAATTATAGAAATTTCATATCAATTTCAAAATTTAAACACTTTAGTCCCTATGTTCAAAAACTAGCAATTAAGCTTTTACAAACTAATCTCTTTTCATATCTAAGCTTAAAATCTAACAAATTAACACCAGTTTCATCAAGAATTCATCAATGTTAACTTTTAAAAGCTTTAAAAGTTTTCCAAATTGATATATGAGTTAGATAAATCAAGTTCCTGAGATCTCAAATACATAAAAATTACAAGAAACAAACTTGAAATGGCTTACCAATTAAAAAACTAAAACTTAAAAACCTCAAACCCTTATTTTCTTTCCCTTATTCCGTGAGGAAGATGAAGAAACAAGAAAATGCTTTCATTTCTTTTTAATTTGGCTTATATATTTTAATTAGTTATTAATTAATTACAATTAAAATAACTAATAAACAATTTGCTAATGTTAGCCTTAATTAGTCAATTTGGTGGATGATAGCTCATCTCCACTCCCGTTATTGCTCAATTGATCCTTCAATTAATTACAATTTCATAGCGATTAATTTTTACCATTTTTACTATTTAGTTCTTATACCTTAATTAACTATCCAATTAACAAAATTAAGAGACCAAACTTCAATTAACATTTATACTAACCTCATAAATATTAAAAAATAATATTTATAGGCTAGAGCATCGAAAATAGGTTTTGGAAATTGTTATTTCTAACACCACTAAAAAATGGGCATTTATAACTTAAATTAACTTTAATTTATTCAGTTACTCCACTATTAACATTACCACCACTTGACAGGATATAATTGCTATTTTAGATCTTAATTCATTTTTTAATTAAAAAACTATTGCGATTAAAATTTACGATTTAATCTCTATACCTGAATTAATTATCAATTCAACAAAATTTTTAGACCAAAATTTAATATATTACTATATTTTTCGGATTATGAAAATAAGGTTATGAAACCACATTTTTTAATACTGTTAAAAATTGAGTTGTTACACCATTACTTCGAAAATTACTACAAGTCACTTAATCTAGTTAAGAATTTTTATTTTTACCATAATTCATGAATTAATGTTATTAAAGTTGTCATTAGTTTGTTGGCCAATATGTTTAGCAATTGTTAGAAAATATTTTAATAATCAATATTATGTTATTGTTGTTATAATTGTATACGTTTTGTATAAAGAAATTGTATTATAGTTTTTTATTGTCATTGTAATAAATTAGTTTTAATTTTGTTAATTATATTAATAAAATTTGTTGAAATCATTAGTATCTTATTATTACATTTGTTGAATATTTATTATTAGGGTTGAACATAAAATTAATATATGAATTTGTCAGATTGATACTTAAAAAAAAATTATTCTAAATTAGTACGTGAATTTTTTTTCATCAACTATATTGATAACAGAGCCTAATACTGTTAAGTGTAGGACAGATGACAGTATTTCACAGTAACATCATGATGTCATTTTTCTTTTTTCTTCTCTTCCCCCAGTTCCTCTTTTTCTTGCCTCATCGCCGCCGCTGTTGATATGAACGGCCACTTTTCGGTATGAGCAACCGCTCTCAAACTTTCAAACAAATTTCAATCTTAATTGCAACTTTCAAACAGATTTGGGTTTCTTTGAATTTGGGTATTTGTTTTTTCTTCTTTTTTACAATTACAATCTGTATTACTACAAATTTCAAACAAAATCAAAATTTATAATGACTTTGGTGATGAAGATGAGAAGTTTTTTATCTGGGTTTGATTAAACGATACTTTTCTTCAAATCGACTGCTTTTATCTGAAACTTAAGCTGTTGGAAAATCTGAGTATTTTGCATTTGTTGGAAAATATTTTCTTTTTCTTTTTTTCTATTTACACTTGACATAAACAGTTCATCATTTCCAGAGAGAGAGTTAGTGGGAAAAATAAAACTGAAATCAAATTTCAAAAATCAACCAAACACCCTTCATTTTCATTTTGTTTTCTAGTTCTTACAAAGTTCAAGCTTTTGAGGTATGGAGCTCCTTCATCTACCATTTTTTTTTCTTTCTCATATTTTCTTGGGAAAACAAACAGAAAAAAAATTTAACTACTCAGAAATTGAAAAAAGAGAAAAAAAGAAATTAAACTTGTTAACCAAAAAAGAAGATGAACCCAAGACTCGAAATATAAAATAGAGATAAACCCAAACTTAAAAACTAAAAAGAAAGCAATGTAAACGAACAAACAAAAAAAAAAAAAAAAGAAACAACAGTGGAAAAAATAAAAATAAATTAATTATAGGACAAAAAAATTTTGGAGAGAAAAGTCAAACGAAAAATTTTTGAATACCAATATGAAAGAAATAGATATTAATTTTATATTTAACTCTTATTATTATTATTATATTTGTTGAATATGTTGTAGGTATGGTATAAAAGAGTTGTATCATTAATTTTTATTTTCATTGTAACAAGTTAGTGTTAATATTTTTAGATTCTTTATCATTAAAGATTGTTAAAATCATTTAGAATTATGTTAATATTCAAAATCTTAATGTTTGAATATGATAAATCGATTTATAGTGCAAAATGAAAATATAATTTCAACTAACGGGAACACTATGCTTCCTTGGAAAGGAAGATTTTGAGAAAAGCATGCAAATGCCTAAAAAGGCTTCTGGTAATTTAACTGCAACACTACGTATTCATAGAGTCTTTTAAAAGCTTATGATTTAGCCATACAGCATTATAAACCAATAGCATCCCACTAAACAAAGAACATTCCATAACCATTTCTTCAGTGACATTCTGGGGTGGCATAGGAAGAACCGAAACCGGAAAGCTTTGTTGCGGATATTCCATCTTCCGGCTTTGCTGTACAATCTGCCATGGCATCATATAATTAGAACATTAGAAACGGTCTAATTGCTAGTCTTTCGGTATCGAAAAACAGTGATGCTTAAGCGATATCTAAATCCCTCTATCGATGATGCAACATTGATTCTTTGGAGTTTTTCTGTTCGTTATCATTTCCATACAAATTAGATGCAGAACCGGAGATGGTTCATTGGTTGTGCATTGAAATTATCAAGTTTTCGAATGCTTTCTCGATTCTTCAGAGAAACTTCTCAAGTATCACAGTAGTTCTAAGCCATTTGAATGAGTAAATTAGATGGCGGTGAATCCACTGCATGAGTTTTTACGATTACACCATTGCAGACCGTTTGAATTTTCGGGTTAAAAGCAAGTCAGAAAGTTCATTTCATCCAACTTATAACCTAAACAAGCTAGACTAGAAGTGATCTATTTTACTTGTGCTTCAACTATCCCAGAAGATATTCGGGACATGAAAGAGCATATAATGACAGTTGAAAGACACCTGTACAAGATGCGTGTGACTGTAAGTTATAGAGCAGCCGGCACATCTCTCATGCTCATATTCAAACTGTTTCTCATGGTCCGTCTACCGACTCCTGCATTGCCTTTTTGCATCATGGCAACAAATTCACCATAGTCGATTCTTCCGTCCTGAAATAAAGCAAATGTTGTAAAACAGTTCGAAACTTAATCAACGAACGAACCAAAAGCAAAATAATATTCAAACGAGAACTTGCTTGCCAATACCCCACTGCTTTGTTCAATGTAAATTGACAAGGTCTCATTGATGTCAAATCATACACGAAATTCAAGAACTGTAAACAGTGAGACGGTGAAGTTCTCAAAAACTCTACATTACCTTTTAGTAGGAACATGCTCAACCGTATAAGAAAACCATAAACATCCGAACATCAAGGTAGAAAATGACTTACATTATCTTGATCGACTTCTCGGATTATATCCTCAAGTAAAACATCGGTCATGTTATGCTCAGTACAAGCTTGCTGAAGCTCATCAACCGTAATATAGCCACTATTATCCTTATCAAAATATCGGAATGCTGCAACGAGATGTTCCTCGCGTTCTAGTTTATTGAGGTGAACGGTTGCAGCTATAAATTCACCATAATCAATGGTCCCGCTATTGTCGACATCAGCCTGAGAACAGATAAAATATAAATTAGATGATAGGTTTGCAAACTTGCAATTAACATTTACCACATGAATATAACATAATAAGCAAAACGGCTACATCATATACGCAAAAATTTATATGCAAACACAAGTGAAGGCAAACATTGACAATCATAATTATTCGTATTACAGTCAGACAAATAAGGCTACTCCATGCTTCTCTGTTAAAATTGAATCTCGAGGGGATGCAAATGCTGCATCCCTCACAAATTAATGAAAACATATAAGCAGGCATTTAAACCAAAGGAACGAGCAACAATACACCATTCACCAAGGAAGAAGATATGTACGAACGGAACTAGAAAACAAAACAAATATTTAGAAATCTGCTCCAGAAACAAAATTACTGCATCCATAAGGTCCCGTATCTCTGTATCCTTCAAGGTGGAACCATAACTTCGCAAACCAGCTTTGAGTTCATCAAATGTGATTGCACCGCTGTTATCGGTATCCATAGCCGTAAACATTTCTCGCAAGCCAGCAATCTCCTCCTCGGAGAGGCTTTCAGCTATTACCTGAAAACACAAAAGGACCAGGCCAACATGAACTTCCGTAGTTGTTAAGACTGAACTCTAAACATAGTAAGTACAAGGAGCATCCAGACAGAGACATAAAAATACTTTAGCAAAAAATAGTGATGTAACGGCTTGATTCTGCTGTATTGACAGGGTAATACCCCTTCATTGATTCGAAGATGACATCGTCTGATTTATTACACATGATCCTATTTAAAAGTATAGTTTCTTCCTAATATTACATGCAAATTTTGAGGATCTTACCCGTAAAGCCATCTTCTTTAATTTATTCATTGCTGAGAATTGTTTGAGGCGAGAAAGTACTGCTGGGTCCAGTGCCTTATCTGGGGCAACCCCATTTTCACAAATCCAAGGATGACCTAAACAATTTGAAAAGAAAATGGTGACACAATTTTATCTTCATTAACATCAAACAGATAGTAACTGAGTTAATATCAGATCACATACATAATACTTCATGAGCAGTCAGCCGTTCTGAAGGTCGAGAGCATAGCATCTTCTGGATTAGATCCTTTGCGCTATCAGATATTAGGGGCCACGGGTCGGAGTCGAAGTCAACATATCCTTTCAACACAGCATCAAATATTCCTTGTTGTGTTTCTAAACAACAGAGGATGGTTTGTAAGTATATTACACATAGATTTACTTGAGAATCCATCCCGATGCAGAACCAAAAGTATCGAAAAATACCTGCCCAAAACGGTGGCACACCACTTAGCAATATATAGAGTATAACTCCAGCAGTCCATACATCTGCTTCTGGTCCATAACATTTGAGGAGTACTTCAGGAGCAACATAATATGGGCTTCCAACAACATCGGTAAAGACTTCGCCTAAAGTAGTAAACCACACATTATGTTAAACGACTTGAATTTCAAAATGACATTGGTTTCATTATAAACTAAAGGGCTGAAATTAACTCAATAAAGAAACAAATGTTAGCTCTTCAACTATTACAATCGTGGTCTTCCCGGTAACCATCAATTGGCATTAAGGTAGCATGCATTGAGTTTCAATGTTAGAGGTTAACAATCAGTAAAAGTTAAGAACATTCGAGTGATTACCGGGTTTAAAGAACACCGAGAGCCCAAAATCGATGGCCTTGAGTGAGAAATCATCATCCTTGTTAACCAACAAGAAATTCTCAGGCTTCAAATCTCTATGCATAACCCCAAGTGAATGGCAAGCCTCAACAACACCAACAATGATCTTAGTCAACTCAGCTGCCTTCCTCTCGGTGTAATGCCCTCTCTGGATAATTCTATCAAACAGTTCACCTCCGGAGCAAAGCTCCATCACGATATGCACAAATAAAGGATCCTCGTACGCGCCTTTGATCGTCACGATATTCTTATGACCAGCCAAATGGTGCATAATCTGAATCTCCCTCCTAACATCCTCCACATCCTCCTTGCAAATCAACTTCCTTTTCGATATCGACTTACAAGCATATTCAATCCCGGTCGAAATCTCGGTACATAAGTAAGTAACCCCAAACTGTCCCTGCCCTAATTTACGGCCTAAAGTGTAAAGCTCAAGGATATTAGGGGTCTTATGGCCTAAAACATAATAAGCTTGGTGATCAATGGCTCTTCTCATGGTGTTGGCTGTCTTTGTGGGGCTAATGGGTGGAGCCAAATTGGTATAATCAGAGTTGGAACACGTTTTTCTGTAGCCCTCAAATTGATTCCCCTTGAAAGATCCACTGCATGTATTGCCCATCAAACAATCAATGTTCTCAAATATAAAACTGAAAAGAAAAGAAAAAGTAAATATTCAATCACCCAAATTTAGAAACTTCAAAAAAAATCACAAAAATTCATGCGGATACCAGAAATCTAAACAAAACCCATAAACATACATAAACAATATCAAGCCATAGCTATCAAAGAAACTAAGCCAAGCCCAAAACCCAGCAAAAACAATAAATTTTCATGTAAAAAAAAAGTAGAGAAGATCAAAGTACCAGTTTCAAGTGAAAATTGAAGAAAGGCAAAAAGAAAAGGGAGAGAAACAAAGAAGAAAATGGCTAAAGTGGAAAAATATATTTAAATACTAAAATCATATCCATAAGAACTGGCAATTAGTGGGTTTTTTATTCTGTATTTTTGCTCTTAATTTTTGAGATGTAGTTGCTTAGAAACATCGGATACTAAGTGCTTAATCAGCTAACTCTTTCTCCCTTCTTTTACTCTCTTTTCTTTTTTTTTTGAAAAAGAACTGAACTTTTCTTTTTCTTACAAACATCCATGGTTTATTTCATAAAGCTTTGTAATAAAAATAACCCATTTTTGTTTTCTTCTGCTGTTTTTACTACTGCAAAGTTTTCTGGGGTTAATCGCACATTATCTCCTCGAACTATGACCTGGATTTTAAATTAATCCAAGTTTAATAAAGTTCTAATTTAGAGCTTAAAGTATTAGTGTTGTATCAATTTGGTTTTTCCATTAATTTAGTCATTAGTTGAGGCATTAATTTCCTATTCGCATCAATTTTACAGCACGCTAGTTAACGGATGAGATAAAATATAAATTATTCAAGACAAAGCTAGAAATTTTATACTAGAAGGGTTATATTAATTATTAATTCCTTTACCTGGTCCCATTGAATTTGTCTTTCATTGTAAATATATGTATATCTATCGTATCAACAATTTAAATCTAACATGTTAAAAGAATAGATAATGTTTCCTTTTCTTTTATAACGTGAGATTTAAACAAGTCATGATATTTTGAAGAATCAATTAGGATATTTTGAAGTTTAAAATTATTTTAAAATTTAAACAATAATTTGAGGACTTTTTGTACATTAGTTTCGAAATTTGGTAACTTTTCTCAAATTGGCCCATGAATTTGGATTCAACTCAAGAGTAATGATGTGATATTATGAGATTGTGTCATATCAACATTTGAAAATTTAAAATATATAACCTAAAAAATACAAAAATATATATATTAAAATTATAAAGAAATTTTAAAATTTTAGAAAATTTTCAAGTATGTGGTACAATCTCAAACTAGTACATCAAAATCCAAATTCAAAAATTAATTTGTGAAAAGCTGTCAAATTCTTAGATTAATGCGTACCAAAAAAATAAGATCCAAAGACTAAAATAGACAAAAGTACCAAATTTAAGGACTAAATATTATTTTATCCCAATTTAAAAAGCACGTGCTATAAAAATTTCTAGTGGTGGCGGTGAAGGGTAAAAAAGAAACCAGCATTCAAAGGTTTGACCTTCGTCCAAGTTTAATTGAAAATCACCACAACGCTGGAGTTCGTAGTTATATGATTGGTACGGATTTCACGCGTGAGTAAAAGTTGAATGGGTCTACGACATGTCTTAAGGTTGTTTTGGTCAAAATATTACAGCACAATTTCTGAAAGAGAAAAACAAAATCCAATTTTGGACTCTGTCTTAAACAGTTGAACCTCTCAAGCACCTTTGTTTTGAATGGTTAGTCTTTTATTCCACCCTTTGCTTCTTCTGAAATGTCAAAATTTTATTTTGTTCACTAATTTTAAATTTTAATCTCTATACTTTAGAGTTATTAATGGTTAGCCGGGTTTAACTGAGCCCGTGTATAATACATGGTAACCAAAACCATTCTAGTACTGATTATACTATTCTAGTCTTGAATCGGGTATAAAATAGTTTAAATTTTGATCCAATCAAAATTTCAGTGTTTCTGGTTGTTTCGGTGTACTCCGATATGTTTCAATCAATATTGATATATACCGGTTTGTAACATTTGGTACAATATTTTAATATTTTAAAATAAATAAATTTTTTATCTTAATTATTTGTACTTTTTTAACTATATTTAAAAATAATATATATAATTATATTCAAAAATAAAAGTATTTAGTTAAAGTTATTCAATTTATTAAGGATTTTAAAATTTATCTTTGTATTAATATAAAAAAATTATATTTGTATATAAAGTTTTATATATGTAATTGAAGTATATTTGCATAATATATAATATAAAAATATTTAAAAAATGTTAATAAATCAAAAACGGTACATCAAAATATATCGGTATCGATACGTACTATTACCAAAATAAAAACAGAACATCTATTGAGACGATATTGGCTACTTCATTATGTTATCTTTATCATGCATAAGTGCTTATCAACCCGCAATATAAGCCTCGAATTTTGACCAATGTCATTTATATTTTTAAATGATTAACTCAAGCTTATTTAAATATGCTCATATTATTATTTTAAAAAAATGTTATTTTTATTTTATATTTAGAGATTTTATATTTTTCCTTTTACTACCGGTATATATATTATTTTATTAAATTTCTAAAACATAAATAACTTTTTTTTTTTGCCAAGCTTAGATCAGACTTGAATGTTGGAATCCAAGTATGGATTTCATTCTAAATTGGCTTAATTTTTTGTCCAAACTCATTTTTTAGCGTAAAATTTTCATCCAACCCCTTCAAAAAAATTGCACAAGCTTTCAATTTAGACCGGTATTTGGACTAACTAATAACACCGTAAAATAACGGATCAAATTATGTCAATTTAGAATATAAATACTAAATTCCTACTTTGAATGTAATAAAATGACCAAAATAAAACTACGAATGAATGAAGTTTTGACCATTTTTGTGATTCATTGACTTTGCATACCCCAATCAGGAACACAAAGAAGACTGAGGATTCAAATGGCAAATTTTCAGTTTTCAACAGGATCCCCCCAAAAGTCTATGGATAGAACCATTTTTTAAATATTTTCTATTATTTTATTTTCAAATTTCCATTAGCAGCCAAGAAGATTCAAACCCTTTGTTGTTCGTTAGGGTTTTTAGTTTTTTCCCCCTTAAGGCTTACTCCCTTTAGGTTGAGCTTAAGTTTATATTTTTCAATTTTAGGTTGTCTATTTATAAAATAATAAAAATACTTTTATATTAAAATTTATATATTTTATAATTAAATTTGAATGAAACTTTTAGCAATAAAACAGATCATTTGAATAAAATTTTTTTAGAAACTAAGTTTTAGTTGAACCCGATTTAGCATATGATCACCTATAACCAAAGGTAAGATATGAGTATAGAAAAACATGTTCTTATTAAGAGCAAGGAACCCGTTAATTATTCTGGGCAAAAAGTTTATATTAATTTTTTTTAAGAAAAATTCACATCACCATTTTAATCAGAATAGTTAATGATGTTAATTTTTTGGATTAAATCATGACATCATAAAATAAATGGATCAAATTATATCTAATTAAAATACTGAGACTAAATCTCAAATTTGAGTATAGTATGAGAACTAAAATTATAATTTAACCAAATCGAAAGCATGAGAATGAAGTTTTGCATACCAAATTATGTTTTCCCTATTCATTGACTTTGAGGGACTCAATCAACAACACAAAGAAGACCGAGGATTCAAATGGCAATTTTTCAGTTCCCAACAGGATTCCACAAAAAAAGCATATGATGTCTGAAATAGAATATTTATTTATAATTTTCAGAATTCCCACAGCAGCCAAGAAGATACAAACCTTTTTTTTTTTTTTTTTTTTTTTTTTCAGTGTTTTTAGGTACTTTAGACGGAGTGGGGGATCAAAGCTAAGATCCGCGTACATGCATTTAGCCAGAATATGCACATGATTTATTTTTGACGGGATTCTCAGCCTCTGAAATTATCAATCACATTTTTTAAATTATTCAAATTTAAATTTATAAATTTATCTAAAAATTTATATCTATTTATTATTTGAAAATTATATGAATATTACTATCCAAATTAAATACTTTTAACCATCAGATATTCGGAATAAAAAAAAAAAAAAACCAAAGTTTCCAATCATTTCAAAAATATCAAAATCTACAAAAATCCCAATTCAAATCCGTTAACTTTTATATATATACTATCTGGATTTGCAGCGGATAATAAATCTAAAATCCAAGAGAAAAAACGAAATCAATATCCACAATCTCGATTGCCATCCTTATTTGAACTCTCAATCTAGTATTAACAAAGAAGTTGAAGGTAACACCAATCTTTTCCCAGTGACTTGATTGACTAATTATTTTTTAATATTTATTTCTTAAAATTTAGTGTAATCGATTAAACCGTCACAATCCCGTAGCAAAATGCCGACACTACTTGTAACAAAAGTTTCTGTTACAGAGTGTCACGAGAAATAATATCAAAACTTTGTGATGGTAATGGTGATATTTTCATCAGAAGTCCGCCACTAAATTCTGTCACTGTAAATAGTTGAGTTCTAAATGTTGTTTTTGTCGTGAATTTGTCACTAATAAGCTATAATTTCAAATACAGGTGAGAGTAAACCCCCATGAGCAATATTGGCATGAAGAATAAATTTCAAATATGCTTTAAGCCTGGTCATTTCAACAATATAAGATTAAGGCCTGATTTAGGAATTCTTCTCAAAAGTGCTTTTGAGAAAAGAAAAAAAAAAACACACTTTTTTGGGAGAAGCTAAAATTTTCGGCTTAGGAGAAGCATTTTTTCTCTCAAAAAGCTGTTTGTTTAAGAATGTTTTTGTCCCAAAAGTATTTTTTGTCCCAAAGAACTTTTGAAAAGCATTCCTAAACTGGCCCTATGAATGATGTCCACTTTGCTTGTTGGATGAGTCATCCAGTTTCAAAAAGTGGCAGGCATTGCCATACCAGGATGCATTACAATCAGAACAAGATGCAATCAAACTTTAAATGCAAGTCCAGCAAGAACCAAGAAGATTTAATCCCCGAAGCAAGGGAAAGTGATAAAGCAAGAATGCTCCCTCACTTTTGGTAACACAATATTGTCAAAACTGCAGTGAAAGTAAACTATGAAATATATATAGCATGAGATCTAATTCTACAGCACTACATTAGCAATTCATTAAAAGTAATAGAAATTAAAGATAACTTCAATCAAATGGGCCTTTTTTTCTTAGAAAAAGTGCCCCTTGGTGCACCATGCATACACATGACCAAATGTACCTCATCTGAAAGGGTGGTGCTTTTGTTTTCTAGCACTACAGCCTAGGTGCACACCTTAACAATATTGATCATACATGTATCAGCTAGGCATTGCTACGGCTGCTGTATAATTTTAGAGGAAAACTCACGAACCTTCTGAATTTGAAAACTACGGCCCACAAGCAAAAACTACATCTGATCTGAAAACATACTTGATACCCTTGGAGACATTTCGAGCTTCATGCAGCATACATTTGTCGCCATGGCTGTGTAGGAGAGCCATTCCTTCAGCAGGAGCAACCTGCAGAGTTAATATTACATAAATAAAGGGTATCCCATACCAAGCCATATACCTAATCCGATAGGAACTCAAAAAGACAAAAGTAACATGAAAGGGAATAAATTTGCCTCTGCTACAATTTCGTTCCATGAATCATAGAAGACAGTTTCTCCTCCAACTAGAGGCTCTGATGCAGAATCCTTCAGGTTGCTCAAGTCACTTTTGCCTTTCGTTTGGGGACCACCGATTAAATATATTAATAAAGTATAATGGGTGCGCTTTCCCTCTCCAAGATCAACACTTCCATCAAAATGCCGTCCAAAGCGCTGGCCAACCTTATACCTGAAGTAGAATATTAATTGAATAAAGTGAAAATCAAAGTTCAAGCTTCAATATACACTACAAAGCATATTATTCAGCCTTGAATACACACATCATAACCTTTTATAGTCCAACCAAAGTTATATTTACCCAGATAAAAGTAAACATGGGTTTAATGGGGGGAAAATGAAGGTACCTGTAAAATCTAATATTGGGATTCAAGCCAACAGCAACCTTCCCCCTAATCTTAATACCAGAGAATAATAGGCTAAGTCCAGACTGCCATATAGTATCAGCAAGTTTAGGATCATAAACAGATAACCGATCGTTGTCTCGGTATGCTTCACCTTTAGTTGGACCAAGACTTCCTTGGTGCTCAAAACCAATTGACTCAACAGTCTTAATAAATGCCTTTGACTCTGCAGATGTGAAGAAATTCTGCACCTGCAAGAATCAATACCATCCACGAATTTCAACAAGATCATTATCCATTGGAGAGTAACTTATATGAACCTGAATTCAAGACAAAAAACTTTAATGCTTTATAAACATAAAAATCATACTGTTAGCAAGTGTAATTTCCACATTAACCAATTACAAAAGTTTGTAATATTTTGACTAATTGCACAATTAGAACAATACCCAATTAGGCAAAGTACTACAACTTTTATAATGTTTCTGGGTAACACTAGAGCTGATGGAAAGCTAATATTAAAGGGTTCTTTTTAGAATAGTCCTAGAATAATAAGGCACTAGAAAAAAGGAGATAATTTTATTTTTAAAGAAAAAAAAGAAAGCGAAATTCAAGAGCAACGTACGGCGAAGAGATCATTGTCTTGAAGGCGGGTAATATGGAGATCGAGTTTGGGTTTAAGAGAAGGCCACTTTGCCACTGCTGTTGCTTTCTTGTTATCAGCTGATGTTATGGTTCTGCTTCTGTCCACCATTTTTCTCTTCCTTGTTCCTGCCTCCGCCATTGAAGCAGAAACTGTTCTTGACCATGATTTCTAATGTAATACCCAATAAAATAATACTATTTGGATCTTGCCCAATCGATAATCCTATATTTAGTCCGCCATCACTTGGCCCAATCTTATAAGATATATTTCTAACTATATAACAGGTACAAATATTAAATTGAGGTACCCATGACAACTTTCTGCAGTTTTCCCTCTATTTTTGTGCCTTTAGTAGGCCTAGTATTTTCAGCAATTGTAATGGCTTCTTTATGTTTGCATGTTAAAAAAACCTAGAGGTTTTTTAGATTCGATGGGCCAAGATCAAATCTTATCTTCTTCTTTTTTTTTTTAAGACTTAAATGTCATGGATACTTATTTAGTAGAATATTGTATAACATCCGGCTTCCCTGACCAAACATAAATGAAAAAGTCCCTCTTATGCATACGTAAACATGGTATAGGGTTTGTTCAAAGAAAAAACATGGTATAGGGTTAAATGACTTATAGCAAGTGGATCGGTACCGAATGGATGTATGAATTAAAGTCTATATATCTAGTAGATCCATATAGGCGATCATATAAAGGGGATGATTTTAGATCGAAGCAATTTGATAAATTCCTTCTAAAAGTTCATATCAAAATAGTACTAGTTGATGAGAGTTACTTCGGAAACAAAAAAAAAGTAAAGTAGAATTTTTTTAATTATTCTCTCAATTCGAATAAAATGCAACTGGATCTAGTATGTATAAGTTGGCGATCAGAATTTATATGAATAGAATTTATAGTGGGATCTCGAAAAATAAGCAATTTCTGTTGGGCCTTTATCCTTTTTTTGGGGGGGGTTCATTAAAGTTTTTATTAGTTGGAACTTCTAGTTATTTTAGAAGGAATTTGATATCTTTATTTCCATCTCAACAAATAGTTTTTTTTCCACAAGGAATCATGATGTCTTTCTATGGGATCACAGGCCTCTTTATTAGTTCCTATTTTTGGTGCACGATTGTTTGCAATGTAGTTAGTGGTTATGATCGATTCGATAGAAAGGAGGGAATATTATGTATTTTTCGTTGGGGTTTTCCTAGAAAAAATCGTCGTATCTTTCTACGATTCCTTGTGAAAGACATTCAGTCCATCAGGATAGAAGTTAAAGAGGGTAATTATGTTCGTCGTGTCCTTTATATGGAAATCAGAGGCCAGGGGGTCGTTCCCTTGACTCGTACTGATGAGAATTTGACTCCGCGCCAAATTAAACAAAAAGCTGTTGAATTGGCCCATTTTTTGCGTGTACCAATTGAAGTCTTTTGAAATGTACATTTACTATCTAAATATGAGAATGCTCTTCGCTTCGGAAAAAATATTTATCAATTCACTCAATTATAAGTTAATATCAAAATTTTTAAAAATATACCATAATTTGGTATACTTTCGTATATACTTTTCAAATTTGTTTAATTTTTTGAATTTATATATATATATATATATATATATATGAATTTTTAAGTTTTTTTAGAATAATTAAAGACGAAAACATGTGACATTCTTCTATCTGTCTACGTGTTATATCTTAATTTAGCCATTTCACCCAATTGTTTAAAAATTAAGTGTTAATCATAGAGATTAATTTGTGTAACAAATGTAAACCTTAAAAACTAATGTGATAAAAAGACTTAAGCTCAAGTTGAGAAAAGTTACTAAATTTAAGGCAAATTTAGTATTAAGATTTAAGCCTCAATTGAAATGTTTGGATGAAAAATATAATAAGTAATGAAGGAAGATAATTTTTTTAGAAAGAAATAAATATATGTGATGCATTAATGGTAAAAAGATTTCTCCAATTTCGAAATTGAACAAATTGGTTTCTTTAAAAAAAATAGAACAATTTAATCCTTATCAATTTCAAAAGTGAGCAACTAAGAACAATTAATCACGATATTAATATTTTTCATCAATTGTACTTGATTTTGATTGATATAATAAATTTAGCCTTCAAAATTTACACATTATGTCGATTTGGTCTTAAATTAACAAATTTATCGCACAACATTTATGTAAATGTTGAAGTTGAATTTGTTAAAATTTTTAGAATTAAGGCTAAAATGACAAAATATATAAACATTGAATGATAGATTTATTATCATATTAATCAAAATTATGTACAATTGGTAGAAGACATTAGTATCATGATTAATTTTACTTAATTGCTCACTTTTGAAATTGACAAAAATTAAATTAGTCTAGAGGAATTAAGAAATTAAGATAAATCGGAGGGTTTGTTTATACTTTGATTGAAAGGAAAATTTTAATTTATTACGTTTGGCTTAACGGTATAAAAAGCTATCAAATTTAAATTTAAAAAAAAAAAAGAAGCAATTAAGCGTTTCTTTTTTTTTTTTTGCACTCAATTGAAAACTTGAGCTTTCAAAATATATCAAAAAGACCTTCAAATTTCTTCAAAAAAATAAAAGCAATTAAGCCCCTATTTTTTTTTCAATCAATTGGGTACTTGAATTTTCAAAATGCATCAAAAAAACCTTCAAAATTTTTCAAAAAAGCAATTAAGCTGCTGCTATTATTAAAAATTTAAAAAATTAAAAATTTATTAAAATTAGAATTTTTTATAAAATATATAAAAATCATAAAAAATTATGGCCTCTAATTTTTTTCAATTAAATTCATCACATGTCGCAACACAGCGTGACATTTGGCAAAAAATGATAAAAAAATAAAATCAATAAAAGTTATAGAAAAATTGTAAAATACTTCTTTTGGTACAATAATTTTTATAAAATTTTCTTACGAATTTTATATTTCTTTACATTTTGTACTTTATAAAATTTTATATTTTTTATATTTCTATATATTTTATAATTTTTTACGATTGTTATAAAATTTTATATTTTTTCTAATTTTTAATATTTGAAATGTTTTATTAAAATTTAATAATATTTATAGCTTTTATTGATTTTAATTTTTAATAATTTTTTTCTAATTTTTAATAAAAGTAGGGGCTTAATTGCTTTTTTTGAAAAAAATTAAAGGTCTTTTTAATACATTTTGAAAGTTCAAGTACCCAATTAAGTGAAAACAAATAAAATTTTAATTAATTTTTTAAATTTTAAGAACTTTTTAGACCCTTAAAACCATATTTAGTAACATGACAAAGCTAGATTATTTAAGTATAAAATCAACTTCATTTGTCCCCTAAACACAATTTCTTTTTCTTTTGGTCAAAATGTTTCTAATTATAGAAAAAGATGTTAATTTCTCATAACCCACTCAAGTCATTTCAAGATTTTATTTAGAATTTTCCAAGAAAAAACAAACCTCATATATCAAATCTATTCACAAAAAAGTAAAATAATAATAATAATAATAATAATAATAATAATAATAATAATAATAATTTATTTAGAAAATATTTTTACAACTGTTGAATTTTACTATTAATTAATTTATTTTAATATTTCTTTTTCTATATTTTCGATTTTTAAATTTTGATGATAACTCTGACAGTAGTTGTTTAGTATGTTAAATTTAATTATGCTATTTCTAAAATTTTATGTAGTAAACATATTATACATGTGTAATGTCATCTCAACTTATTATTTTTATACGATATCTATAAATAAATATAGGTAATTTTAATTAATTGATTTAATGGCTATCATCCATATTAAGTTAAGAATGAAATTTCAAAATTTGAAATGTATATGAATTAAAAATAATCAAATTGGAGAATGTCCAATTTTGCATAACACGAGACTAATATCAGAATTTAACTTAATGGATTTATTTGCTTCTATTTAGGTTAGTATTAAAATTTTAAAATTCAAAAAGTACAAAAACTGAAATTGATTAGATTAAAAATAAGGACTAAATTTGCAACTTATACATAATATAGGGACTAAAAACAAATTTTGGCTTTTTAAAACTTTGTTTGAAAAAAAAGAAGCTATAGTTATTTGGTGGACACAAGGTTCTTCTACTAGAATCGGTACATATAAGTATCGATCTATTTCGGTGCACCGTTTTAAATTTTCCAATGTTTTTTTCAAAAATACTTATAAATATTTAAATATATCAAACGAATTATATTAAATAATTTCAAAAATAAATATATTAATTGATTATATAAAATACTCATCAATAAATTTCACAAATAAAATTTAATAATTAACAAATCTAAAGTAAACAATGAAAAAAAAAAACATTCATGCATTAAACAACAAAATTATCCACAACATTAGTTTTAAAAATATATACAATAAGATCATCTCATACTAAATATATAAAATGAAAATTTAATAAAAACATACATATAAAATTGGATTCGTGTAAATTTTAGAAATTTTATATTTTTTTTCTTTACTTTGTTTGTTACATAAATTTTCTACTTTTTCATTATTTATTAATTTTATACTTTAAATTTTAAAGTTGCTCCTTTATCTTGGTTAAAGTTTAAATTTAATTAATAAAAAAAATTAAAAGTTTGTAAAATAATTATTATTTTATCAATTCTCTAACATTATTCATTCATCAACCTGTGTGCAATGTGTTAGCCAGTGTAACCGAAATTGACCAAAACAAGCTGGTGCAACCGATACAGACTGAAATTTACACTGGTGGAAAAAAGAGAAATAGTTGTTTCAATTTATTACAAGAATAGTATGTACCGGCTGGTGCAACTAGAACCGATGTGAAAACCAACTACATATAGCTATTCAAATAAATGAAAAAGATATTGCAAATTAGTTGAATTTATGAATGACTATAGTAGTCAATTTCATATTGGTATTAGTCGTATTAGTTGTTACGCTTTGGACGATGTCAAAAAAAGAAATTGGGGTTAAAATTAAATTATATATTTTATTAAAGTTAAAATGCAATTTGATCATTTTATTAACTTAAATCTTTATAACTTTTAAAAGATTAAACCAGAATTTTATCATTTTGGGAGTTAAAATACAATTTTATATTATTAACTTATAATTTTATAAAATTTAAAATGTCAAAAAAATGTGATTTCCCATTGTAAGGGTTGAGGACCCTACTACTCCTGTTGAAAAAATCGATTTAGAAAATTGTTTTTAGTCACAGGAGAAGTTTAAAACTTTTGAAAACCGAGCCCATTTTTTATATTTATAGCAATAAACTTTTTTCGAAAAAGTACTTGTGCTTTGTTCAAGATGGATTTAAATCATTCTCAACTTTCAACTAAACGACTTTCTTAGCTATCCTCGAATCTTGAATAGAGTCAAGTGTGGGTTTGAGCAACACGAACCAAATACAGAACCAGAAACGATTTATTACTTTTAGTAGGAAAGTAATCTTCTCAAATAGAAACCAATAGAAATTATTATTCCCAACAAACAGAATTTATAAATTCTCATTACTTTCTAGCAGAATAATAATATATGAAATTTGTCTGTAAAATTTGTATAAATAGCTCTACTAATGTCATCTATTTATAAGGAGGGATAGAAAAATCTCGATTGAAAAAGTATAACACAAATAACATTTATTTAATAGAAAAACAGTCTTCTAATCTAACTAAAGGGGGGGGGGCACACCATGTTTATGCGAAGCAAATTATATGTGTTTTTTAGAATTTTAACTCGACACTTTATAATTTAATCTAACCTTATATTTATTTTCTATTTTCTAAAATAAATATTAATTAATTGAATTAATCAAACTAAGTAAATTAATTTTCTAATTAAATAATTTTATTAACTCAGTTCTAATTCCGTTAAAGGCATGAAAACTTTACTGTAAAAAAATCTATGAAGAAATATATTTAATTTCCATATTCAACGGATTCATAATGACTAATTAATTTAATTTAATTTAATTTTTAAACTTCAATTATTCAATTATTATTAATTATTTAATAATTCAAAAATCTTAAATTAATTCCCAAGTTATTTTTATACTTGGCGAGAAAACACATTCATTTGTAAATGCGACCTATTTCTCTTACTTCATCATTTCTGTTCATTTTTGTTAATTTGATTCTACATGCAATTTATTTTTTGTTTCAACAAGCTAGCGGAGAGATTAATTGGACATTTATATTTAGGGTTCAAATAATTTATAATTAAATTTCAGTTTTTCGCCTATTAATTATGAACTTATTTAGTTACGAAGTCTATCGTGACTGAGTTCTTCCTAATTACATAGCATTACGAAAGATACTTAATTAGTGCTTGCCCAATGACCTTGTCATATGTTATCTTCATAGGATATCTTTAATTTATTTGGGATGAATTCGTTTACCCAACATAATCCTATTTTATCTCAGGGTAAATATTACATCTTCCTTCATGAAAAGTCAACTATTATCAAATAGTAATCAAGTCATTTATCACAAAGACAAACAACCCGTGACTACATTTATTTTTCGACTATTGTGAATGATGCTACATACTGCAGAAGTCGTATATCCAATACACCAACTTTCAATTCCTTATTTATTTGAATTCAGACTTTTACTTACATCAAAGTATACGTGTCATGCATGCATAATCCACCATTCACTCAGGATTAAGGTACGTTACATTATTAACATAACAAGTGAATAAATTCATAAACAAATCTAGAATCTATTTTTCTTGGGTTATGTATGATGTATTGTCAGTTCAATCATCCGCATCTATGACTTTATTTTCCGGGAGTCATCCACTTTGATGCTCAAGATAAAGCATCTCCCCGATTGGGCTTGATGGAAGAGATAGTAGTCTTTCAATCGGTTTGCTCATTTTTAATTAAACTAAAGACATGTTTAGATTTATCTACTAATACAAGTTGTCTTTCTATATTATGATTCGACCACGTAATACCGCTTAATATTAATTAAATGTTGGATAACCAATGAGTCAATATTTGTTTTCACTTTACTTTGCGTGTTAAAAACATTTGAAGACAATATACAAAATATATTAATATAATTAATAAATATTTTTATTAAACTAATTTGTTCGATATAAAAAAAACAACACTTAAGACACCAAATTCAACAACCCTCGATGGCGGCTCCTATGCTTTGTATGGATAATAAATCAAAACTTCAACTATACTTCCGTTTTGTTGAAAATTTTAACATGTATCAGTTGTATCGGTGCATTTAGTCCAATTTTTCCCTTACTAACTAGAATAATGTGTACCGAACCAATGGTTTTTAATAAAGCTAAAAATACATTATGTTAATCAAATTTGGACCAACTCCATTTCATCCAAATTAAATGATTGTTTTGATTTAATATATTATTTTAATTAAATTTATTTATATATTAATATAAAAAACCCTAATATATTGCTTTTTGAGTACAAATGAGAGGGCTACACCCTAAAATAAAAGTTTTAGATAACACATTTCTTTCAAAGGAATTCCTAACTAATCTCCTAATAATATACTCATAAGTGTATTTAGGTGTATCATTTTGAATTTATCAATATACTCTCAAAAGTAATTCCTAACTTATCTCTCAATAGTATACATCTAATTCCATTTGTCTTGAAATTGGTATGCACTAATATCAATGTGTTTTAGTGTACCACTTTAGATTTATTGATCTTTTAAATATTTTCACACATATATTCATAGTTTAATTTTTAGTTTTCTAATAAATTATATTCATGCAAATATATTCCAATTATATCCATATAAATATATTTATATGCAAATGTAATAATTACGTTCAATAATTATAATTTAATTTTAAATGTAACTATAAAAAATAAAATATTTAAAATAAAAAATAACAAATTAGGTTTAGATTATTACAATATTGTATTAATTAATTGAACTAATATGTATTGGTACAAGTTGACATTAGTCGAAATGAACTGAATCACATCGAAATCTTAACCGCAACTAAACCTAAACTACTTAATGCTAGTTGAGAATATTGTGCCAACCACCAAAAGTGGTCTCTCATAAACACAAAATCCAGTGGTGCATGGGGATGGAATTAATAGCTAGGTTTGTCATAAAGAGTGGTGTGGAAACTGCCTCATAAGGTTGAACTTGAAAGTCCATTGGCTGGTACACAATTTATTGTAATGCTTCTAACTAAAGCGAAGCTATTAATTCCATACTTACCGTATCCCTTAACACCAATGCTATGCCACACCCTCACTGTTACTTTTTACTATTCCCAACCAACCATTAAGCCATGGGATGGCTGATCCAACTATCAATTCATAACACTTAAAATATGACACATGTATATAATCGTAAGCCCTATATCTTATATATAAAAATGGTTGAAGATGGTTAAACCCAAGTGATAAGAGGGCAGAATCCACAAAAGTCAAATTAATCTGAAGTTGTTACGAAGGAAAAACTCGATTTTGACTTGGTGGCTCTAGACCAAATCTTAGTGTCTTGGACAGCGAGTAATGTGAGTTTTAAAGTTTTGGAAGACTTAAGTACACAAAAACAAGTATAATCATTAAAACGAAACTAAATAGCAACATAAATAAAGAAGACGAAAATAAATGTGAGAGATGAAATAAATAAATTGGGATATATAGATAACTACTCGATTCAACTCTTTAAAAATGATTTTCAGGTTAACTCAACCAATTGCTCTAACCGGTCCTCCATGAATGAATCTGTGACAACTTAGAGCTTGAAGAACTTCCCCAAAATCTTAAACAAAATTAAACTTCTAAATATATAATAATTACATCTTACAAAATAAAATACTCCAAAGAATATTTTTATTAATCAAATAATAAAAAAACAATATATATTTCACTATAGAAAACATAATATCATATAATATATATATACTACCTGGAAAACAAGGAAACAACATTTCCTTTTATCTCCAAGCAACCTATTCATAAATTTACTTTTTTAAGTTAAATTAATTTAAAAAATACTTCAAAATTCGTAATAAATAAATTGCTAAAATATAAATATTCATAAATATATTATTGTGCTTGTATGTAATCAAACTTAAGCATTAAAATTAAATTCAATATGATTAAACTCGAATCAATTCCCGTAATAATCCTATCTAGAAATTTTGCTCGCCTAGTCTTACTATAACAGTTATAACTTAAGCTCATGAACTCGAAATCAAGTAATTCAAAATGAGTTTCGAGTTGAGAGATAGAAATTTCATCTATTAGAAAATATCTTAACTCATAAATATTTGAATCCCATCCAAAAATATATAGTAAGTCAATTGATTGTCTAGAATTAAAAATTAACAAATTTAGTCAACTTATTTTAATAAAGTTCACCCCCTTAAATTAGATACCTATGGTGAAGTCATTTATCACCCCTTTGCATGGTTCTTAGTTGTGGTTGTGTTTCAACTCATAAATCATTTTGTAAAAATCCAGTGTTTCATAATTGTAATTTATTTGTAAAAGATAAATAAATTTATAAATATAAATGAAAATCTTGACAATATTATATATTGTCTTTTGAGTTTAATTAATACCAAAATTAAAAAATAAAAATTTAGTTTGATTTGAAAAATATTAGATTCAACTTAATGTAATATAATATAATAGCATTTTAAACTTCGTACAAGACATAGACCTAAAATATGCTAGCGACCTATACAAGAGAAAGGGCAGAGGCCAGCGATTCTAACATCAAACCCAAACATGATAGGCTTACAACGTACAAATCATATCAATTTTTTTCGTCATGGGTGCTGTCGAAACCATTTAGAAAACGGGAATCGAACTTGGGTTTAGAAAATAAAAACGGGAGTCGCCACCGATCTTTGCTTGGTGTGATCGGATCACCTTTGTTTTAATAAAACATTTGTGATTTACTAAAACAATGTTTTTGGTCTACGAAATTTGAGAAAACGGTTCGGGAGTCGGTTACGTGCGAGGAAGGGTTAGCACCCTCGTCACGCCCAAAATTGGTACCGATTTGATCAATTAATGTCCTCATGTCAAAAGTTGAGAAATCTAAAAGAATTTGAAAATCCGACCTCTTTTGGATATATTTGGGTTTTCTTAAATTGAATCGAGATTTTCTCATTTCGAAGAAATAAAATATCACATCCAATACTTTAGGACACGATAGTTTAAGTCTTCGATCTTAAGATTATCTCGTGATTTTTCCGGAAGTGCGAGTCAAGATTCTCTCGTTCCAAAGGAATCGAAGTATCACATCCAATACTTTAGGACATGGTAATCCAAATCCTCGATCTCGAGGTCATCCCGTATTTTCTCTTTTTAAAAGAAGTCAAGATTTTCTCGTTCCCTAAGGCTAAAATATCACATCCAATACTTTAGGACACGATGAGTTAAACCTTTGAATCCAAGATCACCTCAACATTTCGGATTTACGTGAAATGACGCCGATAAAAACAATTGAAACAGTTGTAAAAATTATATAACATATGGAAAAATAAAACGCAAAGTTCTAACAAAAACGATTGTCAAAATGCTAGAATTAATAACAACGAGGGTAATGGACATTATAATGTGGGTAATAATTATAATAATAATACTAATGATAATAATAATAATAATAATATATAATTAATATAAATGTAACAATGGTAATAGTGATTAGTGTTAGTAATAATAATAAAGTAATAATATAAAATATGTACCATGTAATAATAATACTAATAATAATAATGATGATGATAACATGAAATATATACACAATATAATATAAGTCTAATATAATAATAATAATAATAATATAATAATAATAACAATAATAACAAAATATATGTAAGATAAATATAAGTATAATAATAATAGTAATAGATATACAATATACTAATAATTGTAGTAACAATGATGATAATGATGATGTAAAATTAATAATATAATGGTATAATATAGTTATAATGATGATAATAATTATAGTAATATTAAAATATTAAAATTAATAACAACGGTAGTTAGTATAAATGCAAAAGATAAGAAAAGGGCCAAATTGTAATCAAGATAGAATTAGAAGGATTAAAATTGTAATAAATTAAAGGGGAAAGGGGATTGGGGGCTAAGGTGTAACACGCGCGCAACTGAGAGGGACCGAAGTGGAAATAAACCGCGCAATCGGAAACGCAGCGTTCTGGTGAGGACCGAATTGAAATGGGCTTTAAAATTTTAGGACCAAAATAGCAATAAACGAAAGGCATAGCTGAAGGGACTAAATCGAATCCTTGCGAAACAAGAGGGGACTGACGCAATAAATAACCCCTCTAGACTAAACACGCGGATCCCCGGGTCGCGAACCGGGTCGCGCGCGGATCCCACCCTCTTAATACGGCGTCGTTTAGCTTACTATAAAAGCTAATTTTCCTTCCCTTTCCCTTCCATTTCTGCTGCGCTCTTCAAAACGAAAGGGGAAATCCCCCACTTCCTCTGCTAGGGTTTCGTCCCTTAGCAAGCGCCGCTCGAATGCCCTAAGTCGCCGTCACCGGCCACCACTCGCAGGGCCGGAACCCGCGAAATAGGTAAGTCTCCTCTCTTTTTATTATCAATTTTTATGCATTGTACGTGTTTCTCTTTTTAAAAACAGTGAATTTGTGGAATGATTTCGAAAATGTAAAAGGAAAGTAAAATAGGAACTGAACCTTCGACTTCGTTCGAATCCGCTTTGATACCGATTTCGGTTTCCCGAAGTTTGCTATTGTGTGTATTTCTGGAAATCCTTTGCGTGTATTGATCGAATTTTTAAAAAAGGGGGAACCCTTGTTACATCGTTCTTAGTTGGCTTTATAGCCGATGGGTACAACCGTTTTTCTATTAATTTATTCATCCGTTCCATACCCTTTTGCTGCTCTGTTTCTCGACCTTTTTTGCAGGGTATGGGCTAGGCGTGCGAGCAATGGTGGCAGACGGCGTGATGCGCACATGGGGAGTGGCTGCGGCGCGCCAAAGGGGAACCCTAGGGTTCCCTGATTCTTTTCACCTTTTGGGCCATATTGGGCCTGGTTATTTTCTTTGGTTTGGGTATTTGATTGGCTTAACGGGCCGGACGGGTTTGGGCTTCTACAGCTGCCCCTCTTTGCTCGTTGTCGTGTAACGAGAACAGAGCAAAGACATAAAGAAGGCCCAAATTCGTTGGAATTCACCGAGTCTGGTCTTCTTTGGTACTTCTCTTTGTTAAGTAGCTTCAATTTTCACTGTCTTGTTGCTTTGATCTACTACTCTGTCATCTCCGAGAGATAGGGCTTGTAGCTTCAATCTGCCTTATTGTCTTGTGGGGTCTTCCAGGGGATAATGTTTGCAATCTTCGACCTATTCCACCACCGGTCAGTGGTAATAGGATAATCTTTAATCTATTCCAACGCTGGTCGATGGTAATAGGATAAACTTCAATCTATTCCACTACTGGTCAGTGGTAATAGGATAATCTTCAATCTACTTCACCGCTGGTCAGTGGTAATAGGATAATCTTCAATCTACTCCACCGCTGGTCGATGGTAATAGAATAATCTTCAATCTATTCCACTACTGGTCAGTGGTAATAGGATATTCTTCGGTCTACTCCACCGCTGGTCGATGGTAATAGAATAATCTTCAATCTATTCCACTACTGGTCAGTGGTAATAGGATAATCTCCAATCTACTCCACCGCTGGTCGATGGTAATAGAATAATCTTCAATCTATTCCACTACTGGTCAGTGGTAATAGGATATTCTTCGGTCTACTCCACCGCTGGTCGATGGTAATAGAATAATCTTCAATCTATTCCACTACTGGTCAGTGGTAATAGGATAATCTCCAATCTACTCCACCGCTGGTCGATGGTAATAGAATAATCTTCAATCTATTCCACTACTGGTCCGTGGTAATAGGATATTCTTCGGTCTATTCCACCGCTGGTCGATGGTAATAGAATAATCTTCAATCTATTCCACTACTGGTCAGTGGTAATAGGATAATCTCCAATCTACTCCACCGCTGGTCGATGGTAATAGAATAATCTTCAATCTATTCCACTACTGGTCCGTGGTAATAGGATATTCTTCGGTCTATTCCACTACTGGTCAGTGGTAATAGAGCAATCTTCAGTCTATTCCACTACTGGTTAGTGGTAATAGAATATCTTCGACCTAGTCCACCGCTGGTTGATGGCCGTAGGATAATTTTTATCGCCTCCAACAAGAGGTTATCAATCTTTAATTTGCTCCATCTGAACTTGTTACACCGTTCTTTGAGGAACCTGTTCTGTTAAAAAATGATGGTGATGATGAAATGCTCGAAATGACTCAAATGCCCCTATCTACATGTGCTATGGATGACATGAGAATGGTCTTTTACTGTGATTAGGATGTAATGATCGGAATGAATCGAATGCCCCTAATTGGATGTGGATGAATGCATGAAGATGATCTCTTTGTGACGGATCACTTTGCTTTCCTGGTTTGATTAGTCCCTTTGGGGGGGGTCACCAATTTAGGTTTCGATTCCCCATGCACCTGGTTAGTTTTGAACATTGCTCCCCTTTTGGGTTCTTGTAACAATTAGAAGTTTTCAGAGTAGTATGCGAAACTCCCTTAATTTGAATACTGTGGCCCATTGATCGTTATTCCAATGAAAAGTGCTTAAAAGTTTAATCATAAGAGATATCGAGAATAAGGCTCAAAATGAATAGATTGACCAAAAGATCAGATTTTGACAAGGTAAGTTTAACTAAACGTGTTACAAAGAAGACAAGAACAAGTGTCCAGATATCATAACATGAGTTCCCCTGCACAAAACTTCTTGAGGACTCTTTTTGAACTCGATAGGCGTCTGGCGGAATAAGAAGACTTCACTGATGCCCCCAAGTCGTGACGTTTCTTCTTCTTGTTAATTTTGGCTATAGCGAGGTTACCGCATATCCTCTCCAATCAATGATTTGGATCGCCCATTTTGGGTTTTCGATCCAAAACCCATTGAGTCACGAAGTGCCCTTTTCGGGTTTTCACCTTGACCTCTCCAGTTTTTTTTTTTTTTTTTTTTTTTTTTTTTAGGGGAAGTATCTCTTGACTGAATCTGAGTTCACAGGGTTCGGCAAGCTTTTGCCATCCATTTCTGTCAAGATTAGAGCTCCGCCAAGGAAGGCCTTCTTTACTACGTAAGGTCCCTCCCAATTTGGCATCCATTTTCCTCTAAAGTCTTTCTGTATGGGAAGAATCTTTTTCAGGACGAGGTCTCCTTCATAGAACTCCCTAGGGCGAACCTTTTTGTTGTAAGCCCGTATCATTCGCCTTTGATACATTTGTCCATGACGAAGGGCTTTTAGCCTCTTTTCCTCAATTAAGTTCAGCTGATCGTACCGAGATTGAGTCCATTCTGCTTCGTCCAATTTTATCTCAGCTAAGACCCGAAGGGAGGGGATCTCAACCTCTATCGGAAGTACCGCCTCCATTCCATAAACTAAGGAGAAAGGAGTTGCCCCAGTAGAAGTTCTAACTGATGTCCGGTAAGCATAAAGGGCGAACGGTAGCTTCTCATGCCAATCTTTGTAAGTCTCAGTCATCTTTCCTATGATCTTCTTGATATTCTTGTTGGCTGCTTCTACCGCACCATTCATCTTCGGACGATATGGTGATGAGTTGTGATGTCGGATCTTGAATTGGCTGCAGACCTCCGCTATCGTGCTATTATTCAAGTTTAATGCATTGTCGGATATGATCCTTTCAGGCATCCCATACCGACATATGATCTCTTTTTTTAAGAACTTGCTGACCGCTGATTTCGTGACATTCGCGTATGAAGTAGCCTCTACCCATTTGGTGAAGTAGTCAATTACCACAAAGATAAATCGGTGCCCGTTCGCAGCTTTTGGTGAGATCGGCCCAATGACGTCCATCCCCCATATGGAGAAGGGCCAAGGGGATGTCATGACGTGTAGGGGTGAAGGAGGCACATGAATTTTATCCCCATAGATTTGACATTTGTGGCATCTCTTGGCATAGCTGATACAATCTCCCTCCATAGTTGACCAATAATACCCGAACCTCATGATTTGTCTGGCCATCGTAAATCCGTTAGCATGAGTCCCACAGACACCTTCGTGGACTTCTTCGAGAATCTTCTTGGCTTCAATTGCATCCACGCATCTCAGCAGTACTTGATCTTTCCTTCTCTTGTATAGGATTTCTCCATCCAGGACATAATCATTGGCCAATCTTCTCAACGTTCTCTTATCATTCTCGGTCGCTTGGTCGGGGTATTCACGATCCTTCACGTATCGTAATACATCGTGGTACCATGGGTGACTATCTCTTTCTTCTTCTTCGTCGATGTTGCAGCAATGTGCCGGAGCCTCGTAAATGCTCATTTGGATAGGCTTCACTTCTTCTGCTTTGTTTACTTTGATCATAGAAGCCAAGGTAGCTAAAGCGTCGGCCATTTGGTTTTCTTCTCGTGGGAGGTAACAGAAAGTGACGTTGTCAAACTCCTTAATTAATTCCAAAACCAGCCTTCGATAGCTGATCAATTTGGGGTCTCTTGTCTCCCATTCACCTCTCAGTTGATAGATTACTAGCGCGGAATCGCCGTATACCTCCAATGTTCCAATTTTCCGTTCAATGGCTGCACGGATTCCCAGGATGCACGCTTCGTATTCGGCCATGTTGTTTGTGCAATCAAAATCCAACTTGCTAGTAAGAGGATAGTGATCTCCGTCGGGGGACACCAGGACTGCCCCAATTCCATTCCCCATCGCATTTGAAGCTCCGTCGAAGTTTAGCTTCCACGGGTGCCCTTTCTTTTGGACCTCTTCTTCAGTGGTCGCCACATACATTAATTCTTCATTTGGGAAATCGAAGTCCAATGGCTCGTAATCTTCTAATGCTCTGCTGGCTAGAAAATCTGCTATTGCACTCCCTTTTATGGCCTTCTGATTTACGTAGATTATGTCGAATTCTGAAAGCAGGATTTGCCATCGGGCCATTCTTCCATTCAGTGCAGTTGACTCCATCATGAACTTGAGAGGATCCAATTTGGAGATAAGCCAGGTGGTGTGATATAGCATGTATTGTCTCAATCTCCGGGTCGTCCAAACCAGAGCGCAACCTAACTTCTCGATCGGCGAATATCTTGTCTCGCATTCTGTAAACTTCTTACTGAGATAGTATATTGCTCTTTCCTTTCTCCCTGACTCATCATGTTGGCCTAGCACACATCCCATGGAGTTCTCGCATACTGACAAATACAATATCAGTGGCTTATTCGGGCGTGGCGATACCAGTACTGGGGCTTTAGACAAGTAATGCTTGACCTTATCAAATGCTTTCTGGCACTCCTCATTCCATACACCTGAGTCGTGCTTCCTAAGGAGGCGAAATATGGGGTCGCACTTCTCCGTTAGTTGTGCAATAAACCGGGCGATATAGTTTAATCTTCCTAAGAAACTTCGAACCTCCTTTTGGGTACGTGGTGGAGGCAACTCTTGGATAGCTCTCACCTTATCAGGATCAACTTCAATTCCCTTTTTGCTAACTACGAATCCCAACAATTTTCCGGATCTAGCCCCAAAGGTGCATTTTGTTGGATTGAGTTTCAGCTGGAATTTTCTCAATCTTAGGAATAGTTTCCTCAAGACTTGTACGTGTTCTTTCTCAGTTCTGGACTTCGCAATCATGTCATCTACATAAACTTCGATCTCCTTGTGCATCATGTCGTGGAAGAGAGTCACCATGGCCCTTTGATATGTTGCCCCTGCATTCTTTAGTCCGAAAGGCATCACTCTATAACAGAACGTCCCCCACATGGTGATGAACGTGGTTTTCTTCATATCTTCGGGGTGCATTTTAATCTGGTTATATCCAGAGAAACCATCCATGAAAGAGAAAAGAGAGTATCCGGCTGTGTTATCCACTAATGTATCAATGTGGGGTAGTGGAAAGTTATCTTTAGGACTGGCCTTGTTCAAATCCCTGTAATCCACGCACATTCGCACTTTTCCATCTTTCTTAGGGACGGGCACTATGTTTGCTACCCATTCTGAGTATTTAACCATTTGTAAGAAACCGGCATCGAACTGTTTTCTGACCTCCTCTTTTACTTTTAATAAAACATCTGGCCTCATTCTTCGAAGTTTCTGCTGGACGGGTTTACATTCTTCCTTGATGGGGAGTCGATGCACCACTATGTCTGTGTTTAACCCAGGCATATCTTGATATGACCAAGCAAAGACGTCCCTGAATTCTTTGAGTAATTCGATGAGGTCTTGCTTCGTTTTTGCGGCTATACTAGTCCCAATTTTCAACTCTTTTCCTTCTCCTAGGTTCACCATTTCTATTGTCTCTTCGTGGGGTAGGATTTGTTCTTCGCCTTGCTCTACCATCCTTAACAAATCAGGAGACATGTCACGATCTTGGTCATCTTCGAAGTCTTGAGAATCCTCCATGTCCGTATCTTGTTCAAAAGGGGACCTTGAGTTGATAGCAGTGTCGCTCACGTCATTAATATCTGGGGACCTGTCAAGAGGGCAAAGAAAGGCGCAGAAGCAACAATCTAAGAATGGATGTTTATGTGTATGACTATGAATGGAGAGTAAAAGAAAATTTGCTCGGAATATGCATTTTATTAAAATAAAGACGCTTGGGCATATGCCTATTCAACAAAGAGTCTCTCATTGCCCCTAGGTCTAGAGCAACAAGCGTGTTTCGAACATTACTCTGAATCACTCCTAAAAGTTACAGGAATTTCTTCTATTGTCCAATTGTCCAAAACACTTCCAGGAGCATAAGGGCGAATTCCCGATAAAGCTCTTCCCTCGGCCCTTTTCTCAGACACGACGTTGATGGTTAAGCTCCCCAACATTTCTTCTATTACTTTTCTTGCTGCCATGCCTCGGTCAGGGTACAAGATTCCCCCGGAGACGAATGTTTTGGACAGAGGAGGGAAAGTCATTGGCTCCCACTTGATCTCTTCCTCATTCAGGCGTGCCTTTCTTCTCTCTCTTCTTTTCTCTTCTTCTCCCTTCTTTTGATTCGCATCTGGCTTGAACCCTAAGCCGAAGCGGTCTCGTTTTTCTCTTTGCGTTGGCACCTCCATCTTTCCTTGCAGGTTTCTCCCGAGTCCTCTCCCGGGCAAAGCTCCCTTCCCAATTGTCATTTGAAGGCTCATCATCGTCGACTTGGATATTTTAGGCATAAGGATCTTGCTGCCTTCGGCCACGAAGGTTGCGTTAATAAACTCTAATGATCGAAAAGAACACTCTATCGCCTTTTCATCCACCTCAATGTACGGAGCGTCACTAGTGACGGATGCTATGATCTCTTCTTCAGCGTTGATCGTGACCAATCTACCCTCCGTTACCAATTTCAACTTCTGGTGCAGTGACGACGGTACTGCCCCCGCCGAATGGATCCAAGGTCTCCCGAGTAAACAGTTGTAGGAAGGTTTGATATCCATCACCAAGAAGTCTACCTCATATGCATTTGGGCCAATTTGAAGCGGTATATCGATTCTTCCCATGACCTTTCTCTCCGTTCCATCAAATGCCCTTACGACATTATGGCACGCCTTCATATGGGAGCTGTCTATAGGTAACCTATTCAGTGTGGATAGAGGCAATACATTTAGGGCTGACCCGTTATCGACTAGCACCCCCGGCAACGTGTACCCTTTGCAGCGCGCGGTGATGTGTAGGGCTTTTGTAGATCCCATGCCTCCCGAAGGTATTTCGTCATCATTGAAGAAAATGAAGTTGTCTGCGCTTATATTACCGACGAGACGGTCTAACTTATTGACAGATATATCCCCCGCGACATATGTTTCATTTAGTACTTTCATCAACGCATTTCGATGGGCTTCTGAGCTCATGAGCAAAGTCAGTATCGATATGCGAGCGGGCTGTTTGTGCAGCTGTTCCACAACACTATATTCGCTATGCTTAAGGAATTTTAAAAACTCCCTGGCGTCGCTCTCTGTCACTGGCACGTTGACGAACACTTCGGATTCGATGGTTTCTTCTTCCCTTCGCTCAGTTGCCACCGCCTTCCCTTTGGTTGCTGCCGTACTCGTGTTTGGGGTGTAACGTCTCCCACTACGTGTAAAGAAACCTCCATCTCGATCTTCTTCTGTAGCATTGACCGGATTCTCTCTTCCAGGGATTTCTACCCCACAATCGTAGCTCCAAGGTACCTTTTTATTGTCTTTGTAAGGGGTAGCCATGGGTTTTTGAATTATGACCTTCGGTGTGATCGATATTTCAGTCTCCCCCATCTTTGGCCGTGATATAACTACTGCAGGGTAGTTGCCCCCATAGACTTTCCTAGACGTCCCTTCCTTCGGTCTGTCGGCCTCTCTCTTTGGCGTGATTTCGACCGCTCTAGGTCGTGTTATAACCACTGCAGGGTAGTTGCCCCCATAGACTTTCCTAGACGTCCCTTCCTTCGGCATGTCGGCCTCTCTCTTTGGCGTGATCTCGACCGCTCTAGGTCGTGATATAACCACTGCAGGATGATTGCCCCCGTAGATCCTTCTAGCCGGGCCTTCTTCTGACGCGTGAACTTCTCCTTCTTCCAGATCTCCGATCTTCTCATAGAATTCGATCTCTTTGTTGTCCATGAGACCTTGAATGAGAGTCCTGAACACGAGGCATTCTTGAATATCATGGCCCGTCTTGGCGTGAAACTCGCAATAATTCTCCGCTCTTTCAATCTCTCCCCCCGGCTGTTGGGTGATTAAGCCTCGGCTTATCATTTGCCCCCAAACCCATCTTAGCGGGGTTTTTATTTCGTCGACGTTCGCTTTTACTTTCTTCCCTGCCTTCTCCCCCAACATGTTCACACCGTTATTAGCATGGTTGGGTAAGGGGTGCTCTGTGTCGTTGACTTTCACCACGCCCATTTGAATAAGTTTCTCAACCAGCTTCTTGAATGCGAGACAATTCTCAATTGAATGTCCGACAACCCCAGCGTGGTATTCACATTGCGCATTCGCATCGTACCATTTAGGGTACGGGGGTTGTATGGGCTGTAGGTAATGGGGGGCAACAACATGCGTGTCGTATAGTTTTTGGTACAGCTGCCCATAAGTCATGTAGATCGGAGTGAATTGGAGCTTCTCTACATTAGGCCTTGCACTAGGTTCTGGTCTATGCAGCCTTGGACGATCAGTGATTACAGTTTTAGGTTGATTCAGGGTGCCTGCTTTGTCATGGGCATTCACGTTATTTATGTCACCCTCTCTTTTCTTCAGAGTCGTTTTTCTGGGGCCTTCCCCTGTTTCTATCTTGCCGCATCTGACTGCATATTCTATCCTTCCCCCACATCTCACAATTTCTGAAAAATCGGTCATAGAACTTCCCAACATGTGGTTGATGAAAGGGGCCTTCAAGGTATGAATGAAGAGTGTGGCCGCTTCTTCTTCCAAAAGAGGTGGTTGGACCTGTGTGGCTACCTCTCTCCACCGTTGCGCGTACTGCCTGAAGTTTTCGCTCGGTCTCTTCTCCATTGTTTGGAGAGTGACTCTGTCGGGAGCTATGTCCGCTATGTGGCCATAATGTTTCATGAAGGCTTGAACTAAGTCCCTCCATGTTTTGATTTGGGTGCTACTGAGTTGATCGTACCATTTAGCCGCTGACCCAACCAGGCTGTCCTGAAAGCAGTGTATTAATAATTTCTCATTATCGGCATATCCCGCCATTCGTCGACCGAACATCTTCAGGTGTGCCCCCGGGCAGCTGGTCCCGTTGTACTTTTCAAAATCCGGAGTTTTAAACTTTGGTGGAAGCACTAAGTTTGGGACCAGGCTTAGTTCTTTGATATCGACCCCGTAACGAGTTTTAGACTTCTCTATTGCTTGGACTCTTTCCTCTAGCCACTTGTAGCGATCTTCCATTTGCGTTAAGGGTTCAGCTTTCATTTTTTCCTTATCTATTTCGTCAAAATCCGGTACCATAAGATTAGTGAAACCGTCTCCTGGGTTGGACCCTGAGCCTATTTGGAAATTCACGGGAGTCCCAATGTTGATTTGGCCTTGTTGAGGCCTAATAGTGACAGGTGGCCTCCGGGGATGTTCCTCGTGTTGCGAAGGCACTTGTGGTAACATAGATTCTGAAGGATCATCTTCATTCTCCCCTCCAGTGATGGCCATGGGGCTTTTCCCTTTCCCCAAGAACTTGTTCAATAGTTCAGACATTTGAGATATCTGAGCCTTCATGTCCCTCTGGGATTCCTCCATTTCTTGTTGGATTTTGGTTAAGTGCTTTTGCATCTGTGTTTCCATTTGGTCACTCATCTCTTTTTGGAGTTTTTCCAGTTTCTGATCCATTTTCTTTATCTTAATGCGGGTGCCGTATGGATGTTCAGCTTCCAGGCTTCCTTTTTCTCTTTCTTCTGTATAATTTCGGCTAGTCAGATTCTCTCAATGCTTATGATGTGATGGGACGCGATGCGATGCGAGTGTATGAAATGCAAATTTATGAAATGCAAATTTATGAAATGCAAAATTTATGAAATGCAAGAAGACAGGAAGGTGTTGATTCGATTCAGTTTTATCAACTTCACTGGAAAACAAAGTTCTTTACATAGAGTGGACAATTTATGCGTACGACTTTGCCTTATCACCTAGATCCTTAACTTCTCTAAGAAACCCCGCTAGACTTTGGCCCCGATCTGACCTGACTCGTACATTAGACCCAACACGTCAGCTTGAACTGCCAGAGTTTGCAACTGGGAAGCCACTTTTCGTATTTGAACCACAGCCTCACCCATCATATAATCCCTATTTCTGATTTGTTCCTGAGAATGGTGGAGTTGATTCTTCCAATGTTCATTGAGGAACTCGACCTGATGTTCGCCATTTTGTAACGCGTTTCAAGTTCTTCTATCTTTTCTTTTAACTCGTTGACCTTGCTTTGGCTGGCTCTTAATTCGCTCACCGAGTTACGATTTTGATACAGGAGCAGTGATCTTTCTAGTTCCGTAGCTCGGATCTGTAGCTGTTTTTCTCACTTTGACTTTTCGACAGGCTCTTCTTCAAAACATCTTCACGTGCTCTAGCATTTTGGCATTTCCTTTCCCATTGGTCAGCCTTAGTCTTTTCTTCTCGAATCTCTTGCCGCCACTGTTCTGACGTCTTACCCAAACCTGCGGTCCTGATTGACGCACGTAGTTTCTTGTAATCTGTTTTTAAGCTCTCCAGATCTTCTTCAGCCTTGCTTTTTCCTTCCTCAACTTTTCGCTTCTAATTTGTAGATGTCGATGTCTAACCCTAAGTGCATCTTTTCCTCCTCTAGCCGCTCTATCTTCCTTCCTAATTCTCGACTCTTGGTCTCAAAATCCCCTTTGATGATCTCTAACTCAGATGGGACAACTCGTAGATGCTCTTCTATGGGTAAAGTATCATCTTGGCTTGGCATTGGGATATTGTCATTGATCCTTGCATTCCTCCACTCATCATATTCGGGGGTTGTCATCCTCCCTACAGCGAGTCCCCTCATTCGTCGGGTTTGGATCCACGCAGCCGTTATTTCGCGAATCTTCTTCTTATAGCCGTCATCTTTGTATGAAAACTCACTCTGGGCTAGCCCGTGCGTTGCGGGTATGAACTGTCTTGACTGATACTGCCTTGCTACGAGTAGTGGTGCGTACCCACAGCTCCCCATATCCCGAGTAAAGGAACCCAGTCAAACTCTCCACACCGATACAAAATCTCGTCGGGGATCATCCACGGAGCTTTCCATTCTACGTCATCTACTTGTAAATTTTGGAGTATTGCTATCCATTTTTCTTCAGACAGGTCGTCCCGTCTTGCGTAGTTGATAATTCCCCCAAAGGAGAGTAGTTCTTGGAGAAGACTTTACACGAAACCTTTTCCACCTTCCAAAAGTGACTATGAAACCATGATAGTAGAAGTTGCGCGCACCCTACGAATCTCCCTTCACCTATTCTTCGGCTAGCGTTCAGTGATCGAAATGTTTCGGCTAAGATTACGGGGACAGGTGTGACTCCTTTATCCAGTTTGTCAAATAGATCTGAGACGGCCTCCTCCACATATCCTAAAGCCTTGGGAAAGACAACCAAACCGTAAATGCCTAAGGCAAAAATGTCAACCTTCTTTTTTGTATCAGAATGTACTAGGATTAAATCCCTTAAATGCGCCCAAGGGATACATTTACAATCCCCTTTTGCTTGATTCGAGCCGTAATCCATTGCTCACTCATCCCTGTGATGTTCATTAGTTTTTCGTGAATGTTGGTACATTAACAGCTCTTGAATAAGCCTTGCCCGTTTGACACTTGGGCACCGAAGTAAGGCTGTGTATTCTTCAATAGTGGGCACCATGTCTACTTTCCCGAAAGTGAAGCAACTATAAGCGGGGTTCCAGAATTGAGTAATAGCCCGGAATAGTCGCTCATCCACCTGACGTCAAGCAAATAGGGTAGGTCGCCATAACTACCGTAACATAGCTGTTTCACGTCATTATCCCATGAATCCCATATCTCCTTCAGCTCTTGCAGGCTATTCTGAGTCACGCTGATACGGGCGAAGTCCCACAGTTCTGACTCGTATCCCACACTCAGGCTATCTCCTTTCTCGCGTTGTACCCCTTCGGACCATGCTCGAACGGCCGCATTATCCTCCACTCTATCAAGAAATCCCTTTTCCATGCTGAGTTCTCTACCTAGGAACCGAATACAAATCAACACCTTTTATGATGAAATGCCATGTGATTATGACAAAATGCCATGAGTTAGTACTATGTACGAAAACTTCAAAACAAGCAAGAAACAATCACTCTTATTCAGGTGACCGCCAAGGTCTGACGTGGTCCTAACTGGGAGTGGTTCTTTAAGGCTCATTACATGGGGTTCGGTTCTAAAGAAAGGTACCCGAACCAGCAGATTCCTCGATCCTCACCCATTATAGGCTCATACAGAACGAGTTCGGTTCAGGGGAATACATTTCCCTATGGCTGCACGGAGATGAAAATCTCACGAAGACATAGGTACGGATGTATCCCGAAAGCGATCCACTATCTTGCACGGAGGTGAAAACCTCACGAAAGAGTAGCTTCTCACTCCCACTTAAGGGTGTGACCGCAATGGTCATGCAATGTAATGTGCACAAGAAAGCAGGAACCACATGCAGTGACACAACCAAAGGCAACAAAAGGATAGTAATTTTCAAATCAAATTTTCAAACTTTCGACAAGGACATAACATAATCAATTTACGGCCTGACTCTCTTAGGTCCCCAGTGGAGTCGCCAAGCTGTCGAAACCATTTTTGAAACGGGAATCGAACTTGGGTTTAGAAAAAAAAACGGGAGTCGCCACCGATCTTTGCTTGGTGTGATCGGATCACCTTTGTTTTAATAAAACATTTGATTACTAAAAGTGTTTTTGGTCTACGAAATTTGAGAAAACGGTTCGGGAGTCGGTTACGTGCGAGGAAGGGTTAGCACCCTCGTCACGCCCAAAATTGGTACCGATTTGATCAATTAATGTCCTCATGTCAAAAGTTGAGAAATTTAAAAGAATTTGAAAATCCGACCTCTTTTGGAAATATTGGGTTTTCTTAAATTAATCGAGATTTTCTCATTTCGAAGAAATAAAATAACATCCATACTTTAGGACACGATAGTTTAAGTCCTTCGATCTTAGATTATCTCGCGATTTTCCGGAAATGCGAGTCGAGGTTCTCCCGTTCCAAGGAATCGAAGTATCACATCCAATACTTTAGGACATGGTAATCCAAATCCTCGATCCCGAGGTCATCCCGTATTTTCTCTTTTTAAAAGAAGTCAGATTTCTCGTTCCCAAAGGCTAAAATATCACATCCAATACTTTAGGACACGATGAGTTAAAACCTTTGAATCCA